>SKCR01046329.1:0-40955 GCA_019454045.1 Zanthoxylum bungeanum
AATAAATATATTCGTGACCTCAACAATCTTGGAATTATTAAAACTTCAAGTAAACATGAAAATAAACATTGACAAAATTATAAAAGAAAAGACATTAGATTAAAATCAAACCCTAATATTAAACTAAAATATACTATTGTACAAATAGCAATGACATAGAGACTTAACGAAGATAAAATCATCATAAAAAAGACATGATAATTTTGTCCCCACCTTAACATTTTTCTTTTTTATAAAAGTGAGCTCAAGTATCATGAAAGCCGCTTATAAGGTGATAATAAAAGAAGAGGGGAAATATTTTTTTTTTTTTTAAAAATAAATAAATCCAAAAACACGCAAAGAAAGAGCGGAATGCATAGAATAATATTGTTTTGAGTTTCATGTTTAACATGCAAGGTAGAAAGTGATAAAATCATCATCACATAACAAAATATGTAAGCTGAGGACTATAGAGAAATTATTGGAGAAGAGAGAAGTACAAAGAGCACAAATCACTCTTATTCTACCATGCTTGACCCCCTAATCATCATCACACATATAATCATAGTCAAAGTCATAGTCAAATTCATAATCAGAGAATTCATAGGAATCATCTTCATCAGACGCAAGCTCAATATCAGAAATACCTGATGGGTAGTCTTCTCCAGATGTTCCACAAACATCTTGCATATCTGCATTGGATTCATAGCCAACAGTTAAATCATCAGGACGACGAAAATCTTTAATTCTCTCGGCACATATTTTCTGCAAATTCCCAACCAGATTAACATTGTAACACTGATGCAGGTCGAGTGATTCAAGGTGAGGACAACCATCAAGAATAGCCTGCAAGCCAATATTTGTCAGCTTACTTCCAAATAGCTGGAGATGACGCAATCCAGACATGTTTTCTGCTATAGCTATTGCATCGTCATCACACTCTATTTTTGGCCGTCTATAACCCAGTCTGTTCAATTTCAATGATTTCAGAAGAGGGCAAAGTCTCCCAACAGTTTTCAATGCTTCTTGTGATATTGAGCAGTATGATAGTTCAAGCTCCTCGAGCAATGGAAATGCTTTAACAGCTTCACTAAATCCCTGGTCTGAAATGCTGCCACATGACACAAGTCTAAGGTTTCTGAGATTCCTTGATCTGCAAAAAGGATTGGAAAAGAACTTGATTTTGGAAATTAGAAATGAAAAAATAACCACCATATGATAAAAAATTCAGTCAGTATAGTTACTATTGGATCAAAGATGATGTTTCTATACATTTGAAAAGAAAATCATAGAGAACATCTCTCTTAAGTTGATCGTGTGATGGAACACTGAGATTGAAGCTGATTGATGGAACTCTGAGATTCAACAATTTAATGCGTTCAATAACAAAGGTGGAAGATTAATTTAAAATCAAAGACAAAAAATTTAAAAAAAAAAAAAAAAAACCATCTCCATGTATAATCAAGGGTTTTTCTGGACCAATTTGTTACAATTCCATCTAATTATCAAACATTTACTCTCCATTAATTGTTAATTGCACCCTACCATCCATGTATCTGACTACAGAGGCAACATTCTCAAACAAATATAGAACTACAAAAGTAAAAGTTGCAATGTGCATTATGATTCTGGCAAATTAACACAACAAATTTTTTTACAATATTCTCTTTACAAAAGAAAAAAGTATAGTTGCCTGTGTTCTAAAATGCGCCGCCTAGGCTGCACGTTTTCAGATCGTTGGGGATAGGTGGTGCATCAAAATGGCCGCCATTTCTGGCAATTTCGTTGTCAAAAGCCTCCGTTCACCGCGGCCGATTTTAAAACCCTAATCCTAATTGCACCAATTGTCATACCCTAATCCTAATCTAACAAAATCATCTCTATCTCATAAATTTCAAAAAGCCCCAATTTTTCAAGACATAAACCCTATTTTTTGAAAAACTGCTTCAATTCTTGTTAGTTTCTCATCAAATTGACCATCTAGAAACCTTCCCTATCATTGAAACAATATTTCCCCACGATCAATTTTTCCAAATTTTTCCAAAATCGGAAATCACCAAATTGACTTGAACCCTAATTTTGATTAGAGGAAGAAAATACAACTGTGTTTTTTTCTTTTGTTTTTTAAAAAAATTTAAAATAAGTTGTAATTTGTAAACAGAGCCGTTTTAGGGTTGTAAAAAAAAACCCCAAAACGCGCAGAGTTGACCCCTTTATTTTTTAAATCAAACCCCAAACGACGTCATTTAAGGTTTATTAACCCCCAAAATGGCGCCATTTTGGGGGTGATTACAGTCCTCAAACAACTGCGTTTTGAGGGCTGTACGGTGTTTGAGGCTATGTTTTGGGGCTCTTAATAAATGGGTAATTGTGGTTTTGATGAGTAATAACTTTTTTTTTTTTAAAAGTCAGCAATGCAAGGCAACGCCAGGCGGCGTCAAAGACGTCTAGACGCCGATCTACTGCCTATATTGTTTTCGCCCAATAGGGCCGACTAGCCCTAAATCACGGCAACCATATGGCACCTAACGTAAACATGGCGTGTTTTAGAACAATGATTACTAGAACTTGCAACCATACCAGAAAACATTTGTACACAGATTTTAGAATTAATAGTTTATCTATAAAGGCATGAATGCTTATTGCACTTTTTCTAATGTTCTAAAAAACGCTAGGCGCTAGTCGAGTGGTGGGAGAACGGCTAGCGCCTAGACCTTCTAGACAATGCCGAGACGGATAGGCTAGTCGGTTTCATTTTTTATTTCAAATTTTTTTTTACAATCAATTTTACAATCATATAATAGTTGTTTAAAGAATAAATGGTTCAACATTAAAGTTTTTGTTATTCTTATTATAATTTAAGTTTTAATTCTTCTTGTTATAAATAAATGGTTGACAATTTGACTAATTGGGCTTGTAACGTAAAAAATTAGAAAAAAAAAAACAAATTTGGGACCTGGCCCATTTATTTTCAATTTCCTAAATGAGTTTACTAACATAATGTTTTGTTATATTGTTAAAGGGTCGATAAAGAAATTTGGGTCTGGCCCATCAATATATGCAAGTTGGAGAAATCCTAATTTGTTTCTTCTCTAATATGAGCAGTTGTTGATGTCTCTCTCTTAGTCTCCTCATCTTTCATTCGTCTTCTCTCTCAATGATTCTCTCTTAGTTTCATCGTCACCGATTTTCTTCACCGTTTAGGGCCTATAGGAGACGGAGCACCACCGCCTAACGTCTCAGCACCGCTTAGATGGTTGCCTCAGCCGATTTTTAGAACACTTACTTTTTCCTGCTCTCTATTATTCTCGTTCTTTATCTCCTTCATTTTTCTTCATTCAAAAAATCATTGTGTTGATATCACTATTTCATTTTTTATATCACCTCCGAATGCACCATTAGGTCACTTTTTCGCATTGATATTCACATAACTCTATTAATGATAACTAATCACTTAATAAGCTATCATTAGTGTCTAGCGGCATGAAGCTTGGGTCAAAATCTCTGTCATCATCAGATGGCTCATCATCCAAAGAACCTCCTTCACTTGTATTGTCTTCATCCACTAATTGTAAAGCTTTCCCTTTCCCTAACAAATAACATAAAGTCGTATTATTTTTTAATTTATTTAATATAAATTGCATTATTTGTACAAGATTAACTTACTTTGGTCTCTGCTCCTTTTTTGTTTATAAAGAAGTCAAAACGACGACGTTTTGGCACCCCCAAAACGTCGTCGTTTCGGTGGGAAAACAAAAAAAATAAAAAAAAAATGTCTGAACGTGAGGCGGCCGCCTCAGACCGCCTCACGCTGAGTCGGCGCGAGGCGGTCTGAGGCAGCCGCCTCACGCGGTGAAAGGCGGGAAAATTGGCTGCAGCGCATTAGGCGGCCGCCTCGAGGCGCCGACGCCGAGAGGCGGCGATTCGGCGCCTCGAAACGTATTTTTAAACACTGCCTAACCCTAATTGACCTCAATTTGCCAAATCCTAATCCTAAACCTAATCGAACCCAAATTTTTAATCCTAACTAAATTTTTTGAATAAAAAAAAAAACGTCTAACACTGCCTAGAAGGCCTAGGCGCTAGGCACTGCCCCACTGTATGCCTAGCGCCTAACGTTTTCTAAAATCATTCATTTTAGAATAAAATTTAAAAAACAAAAAACAAAAACAAATCTTTTGTAAGGGGCAAATTCATCTTCACAGATAATGTTATTTTCCATGTTACATTCCCTCCACAGCACCCCAATTTGGGCTGCTAAGTATCAATGACTCAATAGCTCTTTTTTTTACACTCATTTCCAGTTCCACTCCTTTACACTCCATTCCACCCCTTACGCCAAACCAAACATTGGTTTTTAAATTTTTTAAGTTACATTCCATTATAACCATCCATTTCCAAGTTTCCATCAATCCAAACATAGCCTAAAGCTCTTCAAGTTTTCATCATCAAACAATATCCTCATGAAAGGAAATTATATGTCAAAACCCGTGAATAGATAACTAACACAAACGTCTGCATTCTTTTCCTCGAGTCTTGACCCACGTTCTTCTAACTAGTCATTAAAATTTACTTCAACTTGAAAAATGTAAAGAAGAAATAAGAAGAGGACAGCTAACTGTTAAGACTTGAGACTATTCAATCAAAATCCAGTTAGCCACTATTAAAGTAAACCAAGATATATAAGGAAACTACACGACATGTACTACTATTTTTTCAGTCAACTTCTCTAATCACCGTCCAAAATTAACAGCTAGTGTAGAAACCATAACAAGCCAATGTTTTTCAACAGCTAGTAAAGAAAAACTAACAACAAATACTAAATTCTGACATTCAGGAACTCCATTTTTACCGACTCAATAAATATTGCCACCTATAAATGTAATTTCAAATACCAAGCATAATAACGATGTGGTATGTCCATTCAATTGAAGACTATTCCTACACATTTCTTCAATCAAAATTTTAATGACAAAATAAATCTCCATTTTACGAATACCCTGGTGCCATCAATCAAACATATAAATTCTGAAATTTACCTATTTAAAATAATTAAAAATAAACCGTAAAACCTACAATCATAATTTATTTCTCTCTCTCTCTATTATATATATATATATATATATATATATATATATATATATATATTTATATAGAATTTTGAAAAGATTCCTTTTATATATATTACCGACTAGCGATGTAGTGGAGAAGATCATCGGTAGCGAAGTACTCGATATTGATAGAGAGCAATTGGCCGTTGCTACGATCAACGGCGTGGCGGCACATCTTGTCCAAGTCATGTTCCATGTCCCACAGATCTCCCATGTTGTGCATGTCGATGTTCCGCCACATGGCCGGCTCGCGGCAGATCTGCAGCCATGAAGAGCACACGTGCTGCACGCTCGTCAGCACGTCGATGGCACCGACTTTCGACAGAATCGTTGACGTCACGTCCGCCGGAAGATCCGCCGTGTCTGTGCTCATTCTGCTAATGTTTCACTTTTAATCCTGGATCGAAAATTCGAAAACTACCTACCTCTAGCAGGACAGGCTTATATGTGGGTGAAGTGAAACGACGCCGTGTTGTATATTTCATTCTTATATAATTGATGAATAGGGGGAATTACTTTTCCAAAAAAACAATTCCCATTTCGTACTCACCTAACTTTTATTGTTTTAGTACAATCCATACTATCTGAAATTTACTAGCTTATTCAATACAAATATTTATAATAAATCTAAAATTCTACCTCGAATAAAGATAAGATCTACTCTCACTTAAATATGGGGAGAAATTTTACTCCCACTAATATGGAGAAATTATTTTTGACTCGCTGTCTAAGCAGTGAGTCGAACTTATATGTGAAATGACATAAATATCTCTAACTAATTCAATAATTTCAACGTATTCTTTTATATAATTAATTAATTAATTATTTTTATTTTTATTAACTTTTAATTTCAAAAATAAATTTTTCCCAAAATATAAAGTATTATATATATTATATATATATATATATATATATATTATATATATATATTATTAATTTACAAATCATAAATTTTAAAATAAATATCATTCTCGATATGTTTCGAAAAAAGGTAAAAAAAAAAAGCTCTTATATTTTTATAAGAGATTGATGATTATATATCACTTATTTCCTCACATTCATATCTCTTCCTCTAAACTTCAAATCACAATCGGTAAAATGTTTCATAATTTTTTATCAAGGAACATCTCTCAGATTTAACATTTTCATAAGGTCAAAATCAGTCTCAAAGTCATTATATCGCACATAATACAAACCTAAAAATATGATTTTTGCTCGCAAAAAATATGATTGTCCTTATAAAAAAAAATGATTGTCTTTATAAAAAGTGTGACTTTCTTCATAAAAAGTTGTGATTGTTCTTATAAAAATATGTATGTCCTTGCAAATATATATAATTTTACATAAAATTAATAATATAAAGACTAAACGGTTATTAAATAAGAATAAAATTATCATAAAACGATGCCGTATGGATCTTTTTTATTTTTTATTTATACCATCAAAATGATATCATTTTAGTGATGATTTTTTCCTCATTTAATCATATTTATTCTATTTATCATTATCCTTTACATAAAATTAAAAAGGTTCCATTATATATTGCATGGAACTCAAACACAATAGTCATAATAGAGATGTCTAATCCAAATCACGTTCTGTCCAAAATAAATATGTAAATTACTCCTCCCACCCCTTCTGACCACTCACATCTTTGTCCCCTTGTAATTTTATCACAATACCCCTCCTTTTGTGTGAAATCACTGCCTTAATTATTATACATGACAAACTTTATATATATATATATTAATTTAAAAATAATTAAATACTAATATAACTCCCTTTTCCATTTTATTAATTATTTTTTATTTTATAATTTTTTGATTTTTTGATTTTTGTTAATAAATATTACAGATTTCCTATTTATTCATTTAATTTTTTTAATTCATTTTAAATTTATAGAATTCGTAATCAATTATAGTACGAAATATTGAGTATATCACCAAATGCGTAAGGATGAGACTTTGGAGGCAACATATATTAGAATTTATGTTTTTATATTTTTTAGTGTAAATTTTTATGTTTTTATTTGTACTATTTTTAAAATATATATTTTTCTAATAAATAAACACAAAAATTAAATGAATATATTACATGGAACTCAAACACAATAGTCATAATAGAGATGTCTAATCCAAATCACGTTCTGTCCAATATAAGGAAATTAGTCCCCCCCCCCTCCCCCGCCACTCACCTCTCTTTGTCCCCTTGTAAATTTACCACAATACCCTTTTCTTTTGTCTAAAATGACTTCCCATCATTATTATACATGATACAATTTATATTTATATGTATTAATTTAAAAATAATTATATTTAATTATAATTCATTTTACCAGTTTATTAATTATTAATTTTTGATTTTTTTTATTTTGTTAAGAAATAGTACAAATTTCGTATTTATTCATTTAATTTTTTGATTCATTTTTAATTTAATTAACATTACTTATATATAAAAAAATATAATTCAACCAAATAAAATTAATTTATAAAATAATTTTTTGATAGTCTATTTGTTTAATAAATCTAATATATTTATTAAAAAACTTTTTTTTAAAAAATTTTTATTAAAATTAGTGTTGATTCTGATTCTGATTCTGATTTTATATATTTTTATTAAAAGTTGTTTGTAATATTATTAACAGATAAAATATAATATATATGACCAAAAAATATAAATTTAAAAAAATTATAAAATATAAATAAAAAATTTAATTAATAAAATAAAATAAATATATATATATATATAAAGGATATTTGGTTTATTGGGAAATGGGAATTTTGGAGAAAGAAAGAGGGCATTTAAGGAATTTCAAGGGAGACAAAAAAGAGGGGCATGGCGGGGGGGAGAAGATCAGCGCTTCCCAAAATAAATATGTAAATTACTCCTATCACCCCCCCCCCCCCGCGACCACTCCCCCTTTGTCCCCTTGTAATTTTACCACAATACCCATCCCTTTGTGTGAAATCACTCCCTCAATTATTATACATAACAAAATTTATATATTTATATATATTAATTTAAAAATAATTATATACTAATATAACTCCATTTGCCATTTTATTAATTATTTTTTTAAATTTTTGATTTTTGTTAATAAATATTACAGATTTTGTATTTATTCATTTAATTTTTTGATTCATTTTTAATTTATAGGATTCGTAATCAATTATGGTACGAAATATTGGGTATATCACCAAGTGCGCCAGTTGGAGACTTTGGAGACAACATAGATTAAAATTTATGTTTTTATATTTTTAAGTGAAACTTTTTATGTTGTTATTTGTACTATTTTTAAAATATATATTTTTCTAATATACATGAGAACATTTTTATAATACATAAGTATGGTTAAATAAATTAAAAAAGAATCACAAAAATTAATGAAAAATAAACACAAAATAAATAATAATAAATATGAAATTTGTAATATTTATTAAACAAATAAAAAATAATATTTATATATATATATATAAAGGAAAAATATATAAATTTTAAAAAAATTAATAAAAAAAATAATTAATAAAATATATATATATATATATATATATGTTTTTTTTATATTTATATATATCAATATATTAAAAATTGGGATATTTGGTTTATTTGAAATGAAAATTTTGAGGAAAAAAGAGGGCATTTTGGGAAATTTAGGGGAGACAAATTTAGGGGAGACAAAGAGGGGAGAATGTTAGTTGGGGGAAGATCACTCCTCAATAAAGATCCAGCCATGTCTTGCTTTCCACGTAATTCCTTGGAGTATTGGACCCATCATTTTGCATTTTCTCTAGTTTTTTCTCAAACTAACTAGGATAATCTTTTACAATATTTTGTTTCTACTCTTGGCATATTGGTCTTATCTCTTGGTATAAGCTTTGATGATTGACTAAATCTGACTTAACTTTGAGAATTGTCCAGCTGCTAGAAGCCTTACCCTTTGTTTGGTATTTCGATTAAAAAAATATGGTGAATAAACGATAGTTCATAAATAAAATTATGTAATTTTGATTTGTGTGTTTTTTAATATTTTGATGGTGGGAAAAATCTAAAATTTTTAACTTTTGCAAAACTCAATTTTTGAAAAAAAAAATCACTATTAGTAATCGTAATTTCTCATCATTAATCAAACATTTAAAAATTGTGTTTTGATTCAAACACAGTTTTTTCATTTTACCGCAGGTCAAACCACAATACCAAACATACCCTTAATTATTTTCAATGACTTTTGGTGCAAAATTGGAAAATTTTGCAACCTCCAACTATCACATTAAATACCACATTAATGTTGATCGAATTTTTTTAGTTATGAATTAGTTGTAAATAGAATTCTTATTTGAGAGCTTAGGTGTCCCAATGAATATACGTTTCAAGTAAGAGAACTTAGAGAGTGTTTAGTGAGGTTTTTGAGATAAAGTTTGTAATCTTTGTAAATTACATTCAAGTATTAATAGAAATAGTTTTTCCTCATAAAATACTCTTCTTTATCATAGAATCACAACAAGTTGTATCAAGAACTTTGGTTATATGTTGGGGTCTCGAAGCCAAAAGATAATGACTCGGCTCGACAAATTCGAGTTTCGTAAAAGTACTCAAAATCGTAATTTGGACATACCATCAGATTTTTCACGACGAGACAAGCACGATAGTATTTTCTACCGATCAAATGGAGGACGAAAGACACTGCACACGTGCCACTCGCCGAACAGAAACTTGAGAGTGAAGTTCACGCGGCGCACACACCGCACGCACTATCTGGAGGTTGAAGACGACCACATTGTTAGGGTTGGTGCTTAGAGTGTCAATTTTCTTATATATTTCCCTGTAAATACTTATGTAACATTTTATTATGAATAAAATAAATAGTTTCTATTATATAACATCTCTTTGTATATGGTAAAGACGTAACTAACCTTAGAATGATTAGTTATGATACAATTGCAAAAGCGTCGCAACTAACATTGAGTTGTATCATAGTATCATTTCTTTAACAGTTCATGTTCAAGCTTTACATTACTTGGTCTGTAAGTAAACCCGTTGAGACCGGTACATGTCGTTGTTGGGGTTTCTAGATTAGTCCCAAGGATTATTCAAGCAAGAAATCATGTGTGAATACAACAAAGAAGCATGGCAGAATCATACTTACATTGATCAGCTTTTGCGATGCGAGGAACAACAAAAAATCTTCAAGCTTTTCCTTCCTTGAGCTCTCGGTTTTTGCTTCCTTTTGGGCTCCATTTTCAGTCCTTCAAGCTCCAAGCTTTGTGTGCATTCCATGCCCACAGGTGAGTTTCCCTATCACCTTCGCAAGACCCTGAATGTGTGCTAGCACTCTTGATTTTGCAACAAAATCATGAAGAAAATTGAACCCTTGGCTCACGGTTTCTTGAGAAGAAAAATGGCTCCATGGCCGATTGTGGGAGAGAGAGAGAGAGGAGGAAAATGTGTTGGTTGGTTTGTATTCCAAAAAACAAATAAAGATATACCAAATTCAAAATTTGGTAAATGACATTTTAAGCCATCCAACCACTACCATCAATCACAAGTGACAAGTTGTCATATCATTCAAAGTGACTAGACATCACATCAATCAAAGTGACTAATGATTTGACGCTAGATGTGACTTGTGGCCGCACTTGAATTCGAAATGCGAGTGCGCCCGCAAACACTCCCGGGCTCGGGTTCGCTAATTCCGAAATTAACGAATTTTCCGTTGCGACGTAATTAAATCAAATTAATTAAATAATTGTGCCTAGTAAAATTACTATTCACGTCGCTTGCGAATTAATTCTAAATTAATCCGCCCGAATTAAAATCTAATTTTTAATTCCGCGTCGAAATCCAATTTCGTTTATAATATATCGAATATATATTTATTGATTAATTCGAAATTAAAGTGTTCTCTCTCTTTAAATAATTTATCCCAGATTATATAAATATATCCGTTAATTTAATCCCAGATTTAATTTCTCTCTCTTATAATTAATCCCAGATAATTAAAGTGCGAGTCATACGTCATCGATGAATCGTCGGGAAGCGACCCATGAGATCCCGGATATATGGCAGTAAATCTGGTCGTCGGACTATCCGAACACGACGTACCTAACGGAGTACTACGTTTTTACCGATTACAAGACATGTTGTGCTTCTAGAAAGCACGTGCCTACCCAATTCTCCAGAAATATTCTTACTGGAATATGTGATCTATATAGGCGTAGTATACGTAGTATTGGCGTATACGATCCATCATCGGATGTCACGTGCTAGGCCTGAGGCTTGGATGGGAATGGGTATGCCCCGTACGAGCACATATCGGATCCTAGAACTGTGGATGCTGGAATTCGGCCGAGGTCCACAATCAGAATTTGGAAATAGGGGCACTAACGATCCTGCAAAACAAAGAAGAATGAATGGGAGTAGACTGCCTACCGGTGTGATAGGTACCGGGGACACTCCGACGCCCAAGTCAGTAGTATGAAATGAACAGTAAATATGTCAACTATGAAAGCAAAGTTTGCTATTACCTTGACCTTCTTTGGGTGGCCGTGAGGGCGGAAGAAAGTGTTTAGGAAATGTGAAGCTCTGAGAGCTTATGTCAGAGAAGATAAGCTTGTCAGAAATAACTGCCCTGTTTCTCGTATTTTGTTGCAATTTATAGTTGAAGGTGAGTGACTTTTGCAGCTGGCATAAGTCCCACAATGTGCTAAGATATCTTTATTTAGTGAACAAAGTGGAGCAGTTCGATTATGATTAGGGTAAATGGGAAATGTTTGGTATAGATTTGGCTTTATGTATGAATCATTTTTCTGCAAGTGGAATAAGGGTTTTGTTGGGCTTTACTTTGGGCTTTCCGGTATTTAGCATCTCTGTTGTGGGCCTTATCTGACATTGGTTTCAAATGGAAAGACTATTTTACCCCTGGCCCAAATCTGGCCCATACAGTTTGTCCCTTACTCTCTAAGTCAAAAAGTTTTTGTCTTAGAGAGTATATACATTTGCGTCGTATGACATTAATCATAAAAGCATGTGATAAGAATGTATCACCTTTATATGTGTAAAACGTGGTTCTGGAATATATCGCATACATCATCTGATCTGAGGAGGTTTTAGTTTTAGACTTTGATTCGACTTGACTCGTGGGAAATGTTCCTTCGGTCGACTGAACCAAATGTTGGTTCAGGAGTTTACACTTAACTCGACAAGAGTCATGGGGATTGTCCCTTGGTCGACTGAACAAGTGCTGATTCAGGAGTACAATTGACTCGACAAGAGTCATGGGGATTATCCTTTAGTCGACTAAACCGAATGTTGGTTCAGGATTTACACTTGACTCCACATGAGTCATGGGGATGTCCTTTGAACCAATATATGTTCAGGAGTTCACTTGACTCGACAAGGGTCATGGGGATTGTCCCTTGGTCGACTGAACCAAATGTAGGTTCAGGAGTTCACTTGACTCGACAAAAGTCATGGGGAATGTCCCTTAGTCGACTGAACCAAATGTAGGTTCAAAAGTTCCATTTGACTCGACAAGAGTCATGGGGATTGTCCCTTGGTCGACTGAACCAAATGTAGGTTCAGGAGTTTACTTGACTCGACAAGAGTCATGGGGAATGTCCCTTAGTCGACTGAACCAAATGTAGGTTCAGGAGTTCCATTTGACTCGACAAGAGTCATGGGGATTGTCCCTTGGTCGACTGAAGCAAATGTAGGTTCAGGAATTCACTTGACTCGACAAGAGTTATGGGGAATGTCCCTTAGTCGACTGAACCAAATGTAGGTTCAGGAGTTCCATTAGACTCGACAAGAGTCATGGGGATTGTCCCTTGGTCGACTGAACCAAATGTAGGTTCAGGAATTCACTTGACTCGACAAGAGTCATGGGGAATGTCCCTTAGTGACTGAACCAAATGTAGGTTCAGGAGTTCCATTTGACTCGACAAGAGTCATGGGGATTGTCCCTTAGTCGACTGAACCAAATGTAGGTTCAGGAATTCACTTGACTCGACAAGAGTCATGGGGAATGTCCCTTAGTCGACTGAACCAAATGTAGGTTCAGGAGTTCCACTTGACTCCTCAAGAGTCATGGGGAATGTCCCTTAGTCGACTGAACCAAATGTAGGTTCAGGAGTTCCATTTGACTCGACAAGAGTCATGGGGAATGTCCCTTAGTCGACTGAACCAAATGTAGGTTCAGGAGTTCCATTTGACTCTTCAAGAGTCATGGGGAATGTCTCTTAGTCGACTGAACCAAATGTAGGTTCAGAAGTTCCATTTGACTCTCAAGAGTCATGGGGAATGTCCCTTAGTCGACTGAACCAAATGTAGGTTCAGGAGTTCCATTTGACTCGACAAGAGTCATGGGGAATGTCCGTTAGTCGACTTAACCAAATGTAGGTTCAGGAGTTCCATTTGACTCGACAAGAGTCATGGGGAATGTCCCTTAGTCGACTGAACCAAATGTAGGTTCAGGAGTTCCATTTGACTCCTCAAGAGTCATGGGGATCCTTTGGTCGACTGAACCAAATGTAGGTTCAGGAATTCACTTGACTCGACAAGAGTCATGGGGAATGTCCCTTAGTCGACTGAACCAAATGTAGGTTCAGGAGTTCCATTTGACTCGACAAGAGTCATGGGGAATGTCCCTTAGTCGACTGAACCAAATGTAGGTTCAGTAGTTCCATTTGACTCGACAAGAGTCATGGGGAATGTCCCTTAGTCGACTGAACCAAATGTAGGTTCAGGAGTTCCATTTGACTCTTCAAGAGTCATGGGGAATGTCCCTTAGTCGACTGAAATGTAGGTTCATGAGTTCCATTTGACTCCTCAGAAGTCATGGGGAATGTCCCTTAGTCGACTGGACCAAATGTAGGTTCAGGAGTTCCATTTGACTCGACAAGAGTCATGTAGAATGTCCGTTAGTCGACTGAACCAAATGTAGGTTCAGGAGTTCCATTTGACTCGACAAGAGTCATGGGGAATGTCCCTTAGTCGACTGAACCAAATGTAGGTTCAGGAGTTCCATTTGAGTCCTCAAGAGTCATGGGGAATGTCCTCTTAGTCGACTGAACCAAATGTAGGTTCAGGAGTTCCATTTGACTCCTCAAGAGTCATGGGGAATGTCCCTTAGTCGACTGAACCAAATGTTTAGGAGTTTCATTTGACTCCTCAAGAGTCATGGGGAATATCCCTTAGTCGACTGAACCAAATGTAGGTTCAGGAGTTCCACTTGACTCAACAAGAGTCATGGGGAATGTCCCTTAGTCGACTGAACCAAATGTAGGTTCAGGAGTTCCACTTGACTCAACAAGAGTCATGGGGAATGTCCCTTAGTCGACTGAACCAAATGTAGGTTCAGGAGTTCCACTTGAAATGTGTCTAATGCACAATCTATTCAATATTTTTATCATGTGTCGAGTGATTATAAGGCATGCACGGGGTTTGCCCAATTAATTTTTCTTGAATGAAAGCCACATTAATATATAATGATGTCGTGTCAAATGGTGAAGGTAGTTGTGAAGAGAATTTTGCTGCTGAGAGCAAGTGGTGTCAAGTTGTGATAATCCAGAATTCATCATTGTTTTCGACGAAAAATTTTATATTTCCTAGACTTCCACGTGTCGTTTAACGAAGTAAAACCTAATGCGAATAACGAGGAGTCTTTTGGCGGGAAATGAACCGCCAAAAGAAGTACTAAAAGAGTGGCTTGATGGGTTCATTTGTTTCATTCACAAGATCAACGATTTGGGAGAGAAAACTTCAAGGCTCCAAGGTACTCTTCAAAACTCTCTTCGCGTTCGTCTTTTCCTTTGAATATTCATAGAGTAGCTTCAAACTGTTCTTAGCTAAATTAGGTTGTTTGATCTTTTGAATCATACGTTATTTGGTGGATTTGTGTTTGGAGAGGCGAGTAGGATTTGATCTTAAGAAACCCAAATCTTAGAAATTATTTGTTTGTAGACTCGTCGAGTAGAAATGTCGAGTGGAGAATCTTTAGAAAGTTTAGGCGAACAGATAGATAAATTCGTAGGAGTATCATCGAGTGAATCAACAGAAGAAAAATCATTAAGGGACTGGTCGCGTCAAGAATTATCCGAGGAGGGACCTGTTACCATTTTGTCGCGTGAAATTCTCGTGCATGCAATTCCTATTAGATCATTGGCAGCAGTTGAGGAGTTTAGTGGAGCGGTGAGCACAAGTGAGCCGACCAACTTGCTAACCAAGAACCCAGCTAGTCGAATGACGGCTGGTTTGCTGATGGAAATTAGGAGTAAGTACAGATTTCCTAGATCAATGGAGTTGAGAGTACCCTTGCCGACTGAAAGAATCGACTATAAAATTCCGGGTGGATTGGATTTTATGTAGTACCGTTTTCTAATGGGCTTAGATTCCCCATTCCGAGGTTAGCTTGGGAAGTTTTGGATCATTATGGGATCGCTCCTTCACAACTAATGCCGAATGCTTGGAGGATTTTATTGTCGATTGAATGCTTAGCATTTGAACAAGGGTTATTTTTTGAGGTGAAGGACGTGTATACTCATACTACCTCAAGGAGCACTTAACTGAAAAAGGGAGATATACTTTGTATCTTCGTCGTAAGAGGGAACAAATAGTTATGGGGCTTCCAACGAACGATAGGGGTAATTGGCAGTCGGATTATTTCTTTGTGAGGAATGAGGGTATCTTTGGGTCGACTGGAATGGGTCGTGTCTCAGAATATTGGAGTGTATTTAGTGAGTATCAGTTCCTTCTTTTATTGATAAGTTATCAATGTTGTTGTCGTTTGACGCTAATGTGTGATTGTTTGTTTTGCAGGTCCATTTCGAAACAGTTTATTCGACAAAACACCTCAAATTTTATCTAATACTAAAGCTCTTCTTGACCTTCCCGTCGAACAAAGAGATTGGAGAATAGTCTTGGTAGAGAAGAGATTAAGGGCAACATTAGTGTGGAAAGAAATCTTCGAATCAGAAGGTACATCTACCCCTTTGGCACTTTCTAAACACGTATTGGAAGTCATCTACTGTACTTGGTCGATTCGAGCTTTATACGGAAAGGTGTTGTTTATAAAGACTTTAACTCCAAAAGAAATTTTATGCGCAGAGGACATGATGTCGAGGCAAATAAAGGTAGCATCAATTGATGAATTAAAAAGCCGAAAGAAGGCTAGGAAGCTTAAGATAAAGGAGCCAGAAGTGGAGGTTCCAGAACCACAACAGGTTGTGTCGACTGGAACTCCAAAGACTAAAGGGAAGTCGACTGAAATCATTGTCAAAGGGGGAAAAAGGAAAGCGGATGAAATTGAAGACATTGACAATATAATTGTCAGGATTCCATCAGGGTCGACTGCAATTTCTGACCCATCAAGCCTTGACCCTTTTATCAAGAAGCTTCTACTGGAAGAGGATGAACAAAGGCTATCCAAAATTGGCCCCGTCGAGTCAATGAAGAAGGCTGCGGCTTTAAATTACCAAGTAAGAAAGTAAATAAAAATTTTTCATTATAATTTGTAGAATGGATTCTAATCAAGTGCTTTTTCAGGCAATGGAGTGTAGCTTACACATGCAACGGTATGTCGAATCGAATCTCAGGAAGCAAAGAGAAATGGAAAAATCATTCGCAGCAATGAAAAAGGAAATGGTCCAAATGAAGTCGCTTGGAAAAAAGAATGCAGAATTGGAAAAGGAGTTGAAGGAGGTGAAGGCTACTCTTCAGATGGAAAAGGAAACTTCTGAGGTTACAATAGAAGGTTATAAGATGCATTTGAAAATGTAAAGAAGGAGAATGATGAGTTACTTGAGAATCTTGAAGGGATTGCTCTCGAATCAATGATGAAAGAACGAAGTAATCTGATGAAGGATTTCCTTGAAGGGAATACGCAGCTTGGGAACCAGAGAAATGGATTCAAGAGTATGATCGATTACTGGCAGGAATTTCTTCTTCCAACGAGGGTGATGAGGAAGAGAAAGGTGAAGAGGTCGACTCTAAAGTGGCTGAGAAAGAAATAATTGACGGCAAGGAAGCGGCTGGAGTTCAAGAGATGGACAAGAAGAATGAAGAACTTAGTCGAATGGAAATTGAGCCGACTGGTCAAGTTCAAGAAATTCCTGCACCTGAAGTTGTTGCTGAACGTATTCCGGAAGAAGCTGCTCCGGAAATTTGAATTTCTTTGTAATTTTAATTTTAAGTTATCGCCTTTTGTAGAACAATTTAATGACTTAATGATATTTTGGGATAATATTTCAAACGGGTCTTGTTATTAAAAGCAATACATAAAGTAGCAAACCACTTTGAACCTTCAAATTTAAATAAATGCACGCATAAATTACCGGTAAAATCGCTTAAGGTGAATTGCATTCCAACTGTTGTGAATTTGTCTCCCTCGGTTGTTTGTAATTTGTAGGCTCCGTGTCCAACAACTCTTGTGATGATGTATGGCCCTTCCCAATTTGGCCCCAACTTTCCATCTCCAATTCTTTTTTGTATTTTGAAACACTCTTCGTAGTACCCAATCCCCTTCCTTGAATGTTCTGCTTCTGACATTTTGTTGAAATATCTGGTCATTCTTTGTCGATGCGCCGCTAGTCGAATGGATGCACGATCCCTCAGTTCTTCAATTGTTTCCAGGTTAAAGTTCATAAGTTGTTGATTCGCATCATGGCTGAGCCATTGGTAACGGGGAGATGGCATGGTTTCTTCAGTTGGTATCACAGCTTCTGTCCCAAATGCAAGAGAGAACGGAGTTTCTCCTGTGGAGGAACGGATAGTCGTCCTATAGGACCATAAGACTCCTGGTAGTTCATCCGCCCAGGCTTCTTTTGCTTTTTCTAATATTTTCTTTAGAGTATTTAAAATTGTCTTGTTGGAAGACTCGGCTTGACCATTTGCTTGTGGGAATCGAGGGGTTGAAAAACTTAATTTGATCCTCCAATTTTTACAGAAGTCTTGGAAGTGATTGCTGATAAATTGTGAACCATTATCAGTCACAATCTCTTTGGGAACGCCGAATCGACATATGATGTTCTTCCAGACAAATGATTGAACTTCTCTATCTCGTATCTTGGCGAAAGAGTCTGCCTCAATCCACTTTGAAAAATAATCCGTTAACGCCAGCATGTAGACTCGTTGTCCAGGGGCGGTTGGTAGCTTCCTACAATATCCATTCCCCATTTCATGAATGGCCACGGGGAGAGAGTGGGATTTAATTTCTCAGGAGGGAGATGTGAAATCGGGGCGAACCTTTGACATTTCTCGCATTTCTTCGTATAATTAGCTGAATCAATTCTCATAGTTGGCCAATAATACCCAGTCGAATGGGCGCGTAAAGCGAGGCTACGTCCTCCAGAATGATTTCCACATTCTCCTTCATGCAATTCTGACAATACATGCTGTGCTTGATCATGGGTAAGACATTTTAAGTAGGGTCCAGAGAATGACCTTTTCAACAACTGTCCGTTGAATATGGTAAATCTTGCTGCCTGTCTCTGAACCTTTCTTGCTTCAGTTTTGTCTTCTGGAAGTAGTCCTTCTTGCAAATATTTCATGAGTGGCGTCATCCATGAGTCGTTTGATGTGATGGTGGTGATCTCCTTGCTCTCTTTCCAAATTGCTGGCCAATTCAAATACACTACCGGAATGGATTGTGGTTTATCCCATGCATCGTCGATCCAAGGGTAGCCAATGCGTCTGCTTGAGTATTCTCGCTTCTGGAACTTGGGTTATTGTAAATTCTTCAAATGTCGACTGGATTTCTTTCACTTTCATTAAGTAGGATGACATTTGAGGATCACGTGCTTGATATGATCCTTGGAGTTGGTTGACTATCAGTTGAGAATCTGATACCACTTCTATTCTGCTTGCTCCAAGTTCTTTAGCCAAACTGATTCCTGCTATCAATGCCTCATACTCTGCCTCATTGTTTGTAACCCTGAATCCACATTTGATTGCTTGAGTAGTAGTATATCACCATCAGGGGTAGTGATCACCACCCCAAGACCGCATCCTTTCTTATTGCTGGAACCGTCGACTGCAAGCTTCCAAAGTGATGTGGTCTGGATTGAACTGACTTCTACATCTATTGAAACCTTCTGATTGAGACTGAAGTCAGCAACAAAATCAGCCAACGCTTGAGATTTGATTGCTGTCTGGGCTGGTAAGTGATGTCGTGTTCTCCCAATTCGACCGCCCATTTCGTTAATCTTCCAGACAACTCGGCTTATGAAGAATGCTCCTTAGGGGATACTCTGATAAACTGTAATCGGGTGTCCTTGAAGTATGGTCGTAGCTTCTTGCTGACATTACCAAGGCCAATACTAGTTTTTCCAAATGTGAGTAACGTGATTCCGCATCAAGCAATGCCTTGCTTACGTAGTAGACTGGAAGTTGGGTGTTGTTGTCTTCTCTGATCATAACAGCGCTCACAGCTTGATCTGAGACTCCTAAGTACAGGAAAAGCCTTTCATTGTTGAGTGGTTTTGACAACAATGATGGCGACGTTAAGTATCGCTTGAGTTCTTTGAGTGCTTCTTCACAGGCTGGAGTCCATTCAAAGTTTTTTGCTTTTTTTATGGCTGAGAAGAACATAAAACTCTTGTCTGTGGACTTGGAGATGAATATGTTTAAAGCTGCAATTCTTCCTGCTAGCCGCATAACGTCTTTTGGGCAGGTAGGAGAGGGAATTTCAAGAATGGATTTGATTTGATCAGGATTTGCTTCAATGCCTCGTCGCGTGACAACATATCCCAAGAACTTCCCAGAGGCTACTCCAAATGCACATTTTGTTGGATTCAACTTCATCCCATACTTATTCATTATGTTGAATGTTTCTCCCAAGTGCTGTAGATGCTAATCAGATCTTGAAGATTTCACCAGCATGTCGTCTACATAAACTTCCATTGTTTTCCTAATCTGTTGAGAGAACATCTTGTTGACCATTCTTTGATACGTAGCTCCCGCATTTTTGAGGTCGAAGGGCATCACTTTGTAACAGTATATGCCTTTATTGGTCACAAAGGCTGTCTTCTCTTGGTCGTCTGAATGCATAAGGATTTGGTTGTACCCAGAGTATGCATCCATGAAACTCAACAATTCATGCCCGGCTGTAGCATCAACCATTTGATCGATATGTGGCAGTGGGAAAGAATCCTTCGGGCATGCTTTGTTCAGGTCTGTGAAGTCAATACAAACTCTCCATTTTCCATTTTTCTTTCGTACTACCACCACATTGGCTAACCAGTCTGGGAACTGTACTTCTTTAATGGCACCATTTTGTAACAATTTCTGGACTTCTTCATCAATGATCTGATTTCTTTCTGGGGCGAACTTTCTTCTTTTTTGCCGGACAGGAGGGTAGTCTGGATCTATGTGGAGTTGATGGGTGATCAACCCAGGGTCAATCCTGTCATGTCTTCATGCGACCATGCGAATCGGTCGTGTTGTTTTTGCAAAAAATCACTCAAGTCTGCTCGAAGCTTGGGATCCAGATTTGCTCCTATTTGAGTTTTGTGATCTGCATGTTCTGGATGAATTTGGACCTCGTCCAGTTCTTCAATACTTGGGAGTGTAGGCTCCAAAGGATGAGGCCCGCTCTGTAATTGCTATGCTGAATGGATCTTAGCTTTCATTGTCGTCTGGTAGCATCCTCTCGAGGCAATCCTATCACCCCTTATTTCCTGGACCCCCCACTTCGTTGGAAACTTTAATGTTTGATGATAAGTGGATGACACAGCCCTCATTTCATGAATCCATGGCCTACCGATGATAAGGTTGTAGGCAGAAGGACAATCCAAGACTAGGAAAGTAGTCATTTGGTTGATTCCTCCTGCGTAGACTGGAAGACTTACTTCTCCCAAAGTAAATTTCTGTTCACCACTGAATCCGATTAACACCGTTGTTCGTTTGTTAACTTTCCCCAGTTCAGCTCCCATATCCGCTAAGGCAGTTGCAAAGATGATGTTGGCTGAAGATCCAGTATCTACCAGAATCCGTTTGACCATAAAATTCGCCACCTGTAGGGAGATCACTAAAGCATCATGATGAGGGTTCATACTTCCGGAATTGCTGTCGTCTGGAAACTCCATCATCAGGTTTGTAAACTTTTTCTCCATAGAGACTGTGGAATGATGAATGTTTGACATGATAGCCCTGGCATGTCGCTTGGCCGCTGAATACGAAACTCCACTGATCTCCGATCCTCCTGAAATGAAATTCACTGTATTGTCGATTGGTGGAGGTGGAATTGGTGCTTCTTCATGTCCATCCCTCTCACTTCTCTGAGCGAAGGTAGCTTTCCCTTTCTCTGTAAGTAAATCTCTTAGAAATCCCTTGTTCAGCAGCTCGAGGACTTCTAATCTTAATGCCACACATTCAGCCGTCGTATGGCCGTAGTCTCGATGGAATTCACACCATTTACTTGTGTCTTTCTTTTTGAAGTTTTCTCTGTTGCGTGGAGGCCATCTTACTTAATTTCCCATCTTTTTAGTACCAAAACTAATTCTCCTGGAGAAATAGAAAAATTGTAATCTGGGAGTCTTGGCTTTTCTACTTGAACTCTTTCTTCTGTTTTGTATGGTAGGGGTCTTCGATCAAAGTCCCTTCGGAGGG
Source organism: Zanthoxylum bungeanum (assembly GCA_019454045.1). NCBI lineage: Eukaryota > Viridiplantae > Streptophyta > Magnoliopsida > Sapindales > Rutaceae > Zanthoxylum > Zanthoxylum bungeanum. The sequence goes on from SKCR01046329.1 coordinate 21,690, forward strand.
GCTGATGTTCTTTCCTTGGGTGACTCCTTTTCTCTGAATGATGCCTAGGTGTCATTCTTGCGAATTCTTTATGTCGTTTGGAAGTATGAGGGTGTTCTCTCATTTGCACATTGGAGGAATTATCTTTTCCTTTTATTCCTCTTGTCTTCTTCCCATCTGATTTCGACTTGAGCTCGTGCCATGGCCTGGTCCATTGTGTAGCATCGAAATTTAGTTAACTTTTTATAGAGTCCGCTATCACAAAGTAACCCGTTTCTGAAAGCTTCCACAGCTGTCGGCTGATGTAGATCTGGAATTGTTATCCTCTCCTTGTTGAAACGGGCCACGTAGCTTCGCAAGGATTCACCCCTCCGTTGCTGAATGGTACTAAGGTCGTCAGTAGTTTTTTCAAGTTTGCAAGAGCTGGCGAAATGCTCCACAAACTTGTCTGCTAACTGTTGATAGGACTTGATGGATCTGTATGGTAGATTGATGAACCACGTAAGGGCAGGGCCTCCCAAAGTTTTCTCCAAATCCTCTGCACATACCTGCTTCCCATTGAAGAGGAGCTAAGCCAGTTGACATCATTTTGTACTTGTAATGGATGACATGGTCGTCTGGGTCAGTGGATCCATCATATAGTTTCATGTCTGGTGGACTGAACTTCCGCGGTAACTCAACGGATGTAATGTTTTCCGTGAAGGGGGTGTCAGAAATGGTTCCAGCTCTGCTCTTCTTTATTGGTAGTTTCACTCCTGGTAGGCTGGACATGATTGCTTCTTTAAATTCCTTCATTTCCCTTCTCATAGCGATGGCAACTTGTTGAGCTTGGTTGATGGGAGAATTTGGCAGGTCCCTCTGGTCCTCATCATTTGATGGAATGTTATCTGTTGTTTCGTTAAATGCTCCCAAGAGATTAACTGGTGTGATACGGTTATTGGGCTGATCTGAGATATCATGATGCCGGGATGGGGATGAAATTAACTCCAACTGTTTCTGAAGGTTCATGTTGGAATTACGAATGGTTAATTTTCCTCTTCCAAAGCTTTTAATCTCTCCTGTAGCGTGGCCAGTTGTGATGCCATTGGATCGGTGTCTGTTCATTGCTTGAAGCCATGAATGACTAAGCTGTGAGTGTTTGTAGAATACAAAATCTTTGTTGCAAATTATCGCTAGGGCCCCACGGTGGGCGCCAAATTGTGGATGCTGGAATTCGGCCGAGGTCCACAATCAGAATTTGGAAATAGGGGCACTAACGATCCTGCAAAACAAAGAAGAATGAATGTGAGTAGACTGCCTACCGGTGTGGTAGGTAGTACCGGGGACACTCCGACGCCCAAGTCAGTAGTATGAAATGAACAGTAAATATGTCAACTATGAAAGCAAAGTTTGCTATTACCTTGACCTTCTTTGGGTGGCCGTGAGGGCGGAAGAAAGTGTGTTAGGAAATGTGAAGCTCTGAGAGCTTATGTCAGAGAAGAGAAGCTTGTCAGAAGAACTGCCTGTTTCTCATATTTTGTTGCAATTTATAGTTGAAGGTGAGTGACTTTTGCAGCTGGCATAAGTCCCACAATGTGCTAAGATATCTTTATTTAGTGAACAAAGTGGAGCAGTTCGATTATGATTACGGTAAATGGGAAATGTTTGGTATAGATTTGGCTTTATGTATGAATCATTTTTCTGCAAGTGGAATAAGGGTTTTGTTGGGCTTTACCTTGGGCTTTCCGGTATTTAGCATCTCTGTCTGTGGGCCTTATCTGACATTGGTTTCAAATGGAAAGACAATTTTACCCCTGGCCCAAATCTGGCCCATACAGTAACTAGTCCTATAATCGGCTAATATGACCTAGTCATATTATTCCGAAGACTGCAGTACAAAAGAGCACCAGTTATGTATCTTACGTGATCATCATCTCCACTACGACTGGAGTGATACTTTCGTCTTGACATCACACCCAATACACTACGATTCTCAATATACCCAGAAGAGGCGTACACATAACCTGTTAAAGCCCTGGACGACCAAGTATTAGTGGTGCAAGTCTCAGGTTAAGACCAAATACACCTACCTGATTCGGACTTCCATAGACACATAGTCATACTACCAATGGAATTCCGAGGGTTCTATCCAGAGCGAAGCTGTTTCCGTACCATTGGTAAACACAACCTCCTATTATATTTGCATGAGTATCTTATACCCAAATATATGAGAACTATGTCGTTATGCTCCCACAACGCGCACAAGTGTAATACTAGTCTATTCCGCATTATCGATGTCCAATCTCGATAATACTACGACTAGGGAAATTTAATGATTAAACCTTCGTGGATTGATACTGTCTCATATCATCTCAATCCGGAACTAATCATAAAGACTTTTATCATTTATACATCTTGGTAATTAATTACAAATGATATAAAATGGCAATTTCCTTTGTCACACAGTTAATTTGTACAACAACACCATGATCTGTACAAATAATGATGCTATAGGTCATAATTGTCCAACAATCTCGTGGATTAAACCTTCGTGGATTGATATTGTCTCATATCATCTCAGTTTAGCTGCAGCAATAACCCGCTTTTGTTGTTTATTCGGCAACAATATCTTGCTTGGAAGATTATCAGCTCACTGTTCCGTTATTCAAACTTTGTAGTACCTTTATTGCGACTTATAGTCGTTATTATCGGTTAGGAAACTTGCAGCAGTGAACTCAGTCACTTCAATTTCTCCTTCTCCATAGTATAAGAAAGCATCCTTAGTTCGTCTAAGATACTCAATGACGTTCTTAACATCAATCCAATGACTATCACTTGGATTGGCCCGATTGTGGCTCCATATGCTCAAAGCGTATGAGACACCAGGTCGCGTACATTTATTTCAATGTACTAGTACTCGGAGAGTGTGAACAACCTTTAGATCTATCCCAGTAGATCTTTATTCCTATAATAAAGGTTGTCTCTCCCAAGAATTCTACGGAGAATTTTCATGAAAGCCAAGCTTTCACCGATTGTATTATGGGAATATCATTTCCAAGAAATGATATATTATCATTTACTTAGGACATTCACTGTCAGTGCGCTCCCACTAACCTCCTTATATACACAAGAATCATTTTCTTTTTGAATTAAATCATATACCATTATGATTACATCAATACGATAATTCCAAGAACGCAATGCTTGCTTCAATCCATAAATGGATCGAATTAACTTGCAAATCTTGTTTGCTCGTTTTGGTACGACAAAACCATCAGGATGTTGTAAACATCCTCCAAAAGGTTTCCATTTGAGGAAAGCGATTTTGACGTTCAGCTGCCATATTTCATGAATGAAACATGCAACATTAGCAAGCATTTGTCCAAATGGATTCAACCATGACAACAGGTAAAAGGTTTCGTCGTAATCGACACAATATTGATAACGATACCTTTTCGCTACAAGCCTAACTTAGTACGTTGGTATGTTGCCTTCCATGTATGTCTTCCTTGAAGACTTATATAGTACCAATAGGCACAATGCTTTGCTGTACATCAACTAGTATCCAAACTTAGTTGATATACATGGGATCCATTTCGGACATTATGGCACTTTTCCATAATAGGGAGTCGATACCTTGTATCACTTCCTCATACTTAGTCAGTTTGTATTCCTCAATAAGATTGACATCTTTTACGAGGTGAGATCAGAAACTCATACCTCCCAGGTTGTTTTCTGACTCTCTCTGACTATCGCGGTTCTTGTGTATTCGAAGATTATTGGTATAGTTTCATCCTTGATGAACTATTAGTGTTCCATTAAGGAATCAGTGCCTGGAATAGTATTACTCCGATTTTCATCGAGTTTTACTTTCATCCCACTTACCACTGCATATCGGTATTCCTCTTAGGAAAATCGCATGGTGAGCAACAATTAAATTGTTCTCATGTGAGTTGTACTTTGGTTAGCCTAGGATAACCTACAACTTAGGCACTTATCCGATTTGGGTTCTAGTTTGGTATCATCCAAACGTATGCCCAGTATTCCCAAATTTTCAGGAATGAGAAAACCCAGTTTCTTTCCTGTTCATATCTAATATGAAGTCTGTCAAACATATTATATGGAACCTTATTCAAAATAAGTCTTGCACTGTTTATGCGTATCCGTTGAAGGAAATGGTAGCTCAGAGCGACTCATGATTAACCTTATCATGTCCAACCAAATTTGGTTTCTCTGTTCGGACACACCGTCAAATTGACGTGTTCCGGGAGGAGTCCTCAATGAAAGAATACTATACTCTTTCAAGTATTTGAGAAACTTATTGCTTAAGTATTTTCATCATGGTTCAATCATGGTTTTTAATATTTTAGCCGATTTGTTTGTCTACTTCGTGTCGAAACTTTTTGAATTAATCAAAAGTTTCCGATTCGTATTTCAAAAGAAACACATAACCATAACGTGATGCCACATCTGTAAAGGTCACGAAACATTCATATCCACATCTAGCCTAGCTAGACATGGGCCCACTTACGTCACTATGACTAAGGGCTAACAGATCGATGGCATTTGCACTTTTACCAAGTAAAAGGTGTTTTAGGCATTTTGCCTAATAAACTAGATTCGTAGACATTATTTGAATAGAATCAAATATGTCCTAGTATCCACTCTTCGAAAGTGTGGATATACGAGTCTTGTTGATTGTGTCCCAGACAACAATGCCACATATAAGTCTCAACTGATTAATTCAGTTTGAGCTATTTATTTGTCATGTCATATGTTGGAGATTCATTTATATTCTAAATATAAATACTGTTATTCACATCTAATGTGTTTATCTCAATATCATCTTTATAAAATAAAACACTTTAGTGTTCCAGAATATAAAGGTATATCCGCAACGAATTAAACCCTGATATAGAGATAATGTTTCTAGTCAAACTAGTTACATTGTAACAGTTTCCTAATTTAAGTACACACCCGAAGGGTAGTTCCTAAACTTAGGTTTCTACGGTTAAAAAATCGACTCTCGTCCCGTTTTCAATTCGCAGGTAAATCTCATCTGAAGTCAGTATCCTGCTAATCAGCAGATTCTGCACATCAGTACATATTTTATGTACCACATCTAGTATCAAAAATCCAATTTTGAAACTAATAGCGAACATGTTTATAACAAACACATTTGAAGCCGGAGCCTTGGCCCTTCTTCACTTCCTTCATGTCTGCCTTGTCCATACGGCATTCACGCTTCCAGTGACCCCGTTTGCCATAGTTTAGGCAGACATCTTGGGATATGTCATTTGTCTTCCCAGAAGATTATAATGATTTTGCCTTTGCCACTTTTCCACACCCCAGAAGCCTTTGGCCAAGCCTTGGCCTTCTGGGATGTCGAAGTAAGATGCGCCTTGCGCTTCTTGCCCTATTGCAAACTCTAGCTTTGTCTCCTTGAGTATAGCCATTGATGAGCGGAAAATATATCAATATTTACCGCCCCTTTTACTTAATATTTTGTTTAGTTTCTCGGGTTTGATGAACGTTTTGATATATTTTAGTTTATTTTGCAGATAAAATAATATCGGGTCTTAATGAAATCATTTAGGATGAAATATGGGTCAAATAAAGGCAATTATTGGACTTGATATTTTAATTTTGGAGATTGGAAACTTGAAAGGGCGTTTTGACGAAGTGCAGTTTTGGAAATTCCAGTTTTGTGCATCTATCGTATTTTGGGCATAACTTTTTACTCAGATATTGGATTGAGCTGATTCAAGTGCCAAATTAAAGAAGACTCAAATTTCTACAACTTTTAAAGAGAAAATATTTTCGAATTCTGATTATTTCATGACCGAAATTGATGAACCGTCCAGAAGTGTGTGGAGTGTAATTATTAAAAGTCATTATCAATCATTTTCAAAGCAAAATATTAATTAATTAATAATTAATAAAAATTATCAAATCAACACCAAACAAGATAAGAAATTAGTGGAGCAATTATGGATTTGGTGGAGTAATTAGTGGAGAAATTAATAATGGATTTGGTGGAGAATTTGATGGATGATTTGATGGTGGCAAAATTTTGCTTGTAAATACCAAGCCATTTCATTTGTAAAATTCATACTTTCTTCTTTGAAATTCTTAATGAATAAATAAGAAGATTGTATCTAGTTTGTTTATTTTTAGTTTTCAGTAATTAATTTTCAGTTTCGCACTTCTTTTCTTTACTTTTCAGTTTTTACTTTCCGCAATTTACTTTTACGCACAGTACTTTTCTTTCTTTAATTTTTCAGTTTTACTTTTCAGTAATGAGGAGGTAACTTCCCCAGCTAGGGTGAAAGGTAATTCTTTTACTATTGCTATTTAGATTAATCTCCCTTAAATATAATATATTCACTATTTAAAATATTGACTTAAAAAGGATACCGCTATATTGGTCGGTTGGTAATTCATTTTAATCTGGTTTTAACCTGACTAATCAAGGATACCGCCAGATTGGTCGGTTGGTAATTAAACTTTATTACCGCCTATATGGCAGGTTCATGGACAAATCTTTTTACCGCCTTAATGGCCAGTTGGACTTAATTTGACTTAATCAGGTTACCGCCTATATGGCTGGTTGGTAATGTTATCACAAGTTTATATATTATATTATGGAGATATCTAAATTAGTAGTAGTAAAAGTAATTCCTTTTACCTTAGCATTTTATTTCATTGTAATTTACTTTTCAGTATTCACTTTACCGCATTTTCACTTTATGTCTTTTATTTTATTTAAGTTTTTACTACCTGTAAATATGTGTCGTAACTAAGCCAGTTATCTGGGGTTGTGATGAAATCCAATATCACCGGTTTATAAGGGGTTAAATTATAGTTTGGGTAATATAAAGGTTTATTTATTGAGTCTTAATCCTAATGCTTTTTATTAACTGGCCATTAATAAAATTGAATTGGTAAATCTAAAATGAACTAGACATAGGGATTTTAGGTTTAAGACCTTAGACTTAATAGCCCACGATCTTCCTTGAGGATAGATAACCCTTTAATAGATTTCTTTACAGGATAGGAATATACCTGTCGGGCGGGGGTAGCCATAATTGGAACTTAAACTTAATGAATCCAGATAATTTGGTTGACATAGACATATGGTTCAATTGGGTTAAACTGGGTATTTGTGTCTGACCATCGACAGAGGCTTACACATAATTTAGTGTTCCAGGTTAATAAATCAATATATTACCCAACTTTAAGATAACCACTTCATCTTTAAAATGATATTGAAGAAATCACAACCCTAGATAGTTTTTAATATTAAATTTTCTTAAAATCTACTTTCGAACAATGTTATTTACTTGTTTTTAAATTTAGAATCGTCACCATTTCAAATCAATCAAACAACCTGTTAGATACTAGTAATCATTTGACCTCATAAAATTAATAGATTAGATATTAAGTCCTCGTGGGATCGATATTTTTATACTACTTGAACGATATGTGCGCTTGCGTTATACGTGTGTGTTTACGCCGGTCAGCCATTAACTCTCCAAGAGTTTTCTATTGCAATCAGTTCTTCTAAGATCTAAGGATAGATATATGAAGATCCTTCAATTTCATTATCATACTATAATGATCTAATCCTTAGTTCTGATTAAGAAATTAAGGAGTCTTTGCGGCAAGCATAACAGATTAAGCACTAAAGTTATCATCACATGAATATTCCAAATATCATGTTCTACTATTTGCTCAACTCCGGGCTTAGGCTCGAGACGTCACTCTATCAAATAAAGGAACTTCTCGGTCTCCAGGACTATCCTGAGATTTTATTCCCAATCTGAAAATTAAAGCCGTTTAAAAAACATTTTCTCCCAGGATTATGTTTTAAACACTAATCTTTCATTTATCTTGATTCCAATAGTCTAAATATCAAATCAACGATTTTAGGTACTATTTATTATAATGATTACTATAATCTAACTATATAATCAACTATAATTTAATTGGTTAAATTCAATTATATTGATTACTATAATCCAATTATAAAATCAACTATTAATTGAAATAGTTTGAATACAGTCCAACTGTTTAATTTAAAACAACATTAAATATTAGTCCAACTAATATATTAATTTATTTGATGAAAAATTTGAAATAAGCGCGTATGGCAAGTAACTAAACGAATATTGCAAATTTAATATTTGCCTCCCACTGTTTTTCGGCGCTCTGTTGAGTACTCGGGAAACCTTGTTTCCTAGTGGGCTAGGATCCCGTTAAATAACACACAATCTTGACTTTGGCCAATAAATTGTATGATAATTAACTAGGTAGATCTCTAAGATCAATTGGATCTCATCCAATTCCTAGATCCAGTAGGTGGACATCCAAGTCCGAAACATATATCTTATATATGCCAATATATTCCATAATCTTTTTCCTCTGAATCAATTAAGCCTTGGCTTTGGCACAACAAACTTAGTGATCCCAGTTAAGCGGAACCCATTGACTATGGAAAGCTTCGTAATCGATGTCGATGGACAAAAAGTGATCTTGTCTTTGGCCAACAAATCACAACTTGGACAAGACACCGATATGGAACAAAGCCTTCATGATTCAAACACATCCGCGACAGACAAAGGTCTTGACTTTGGCCAACAAACCAGTGCCAGTCTTGGATCTTGAGTAAGAATCACTCAATGGAAGGAAAAACGCTTAATATGATGTTGAGGGTTTTTCGCGTAAATTGGCAACCAATTTATTATCTTTGTTAAGGTCTCATCATCATACACCCTTAAACATGCATTCTAAAAACATAATAAGGCGGGTATAAATAAATATAATAATGATATGCGGATGGATATTTAAACACATTGTTCCTAGAACAAATCTCTCCATTTCCTCTCTCCCGCTAGCACATGTATTACTTCTACCTTATTACATAACACTTCTAAAGAAACCTCATTTACATTGAGGGGAATATGTGAGAAGAGAAATACACAAAGTCAATAGGTAATAGGCTGGACACGCAGGTCCAATTTAATAAATTCTAAATTTATTACAACAATTTCCAAAATTGCCCTCACCCATCTAATATCCATCCGATATACATTATTCATACATCGCATCCATGTATTCACACAAAGCATGTTATCAATCAATCTAATCCAATTAATTAATCTGAAATTAATGACCATCCAATGTTCAAACAACGATTTGATTTTGCGCGAGTCAAACTCGTTTTGCGAATAAGTACTCAAAGTACGAATTCTTGAATTATATTAAACTACAACATTAAATCCAATTTAATTGTATTTAATACTAATTCTATATTTAATTCCAAATTAAATAATTACACTTTTTAATGTGCCTTTATGACTTAGATTCTAAATCTAATCTTTACGGGTCTCAAAGCCCGATTAACATCCAATGTTAATTTAATTAAAGTCCAATGGGATTTTAATTAATTTCTTAAGGCATGGAATTTTGGTCAATATGGGTCAAACCCAAATACCAAAGCCCATTTAAGGAATCACCCTTATTTGCCAAGAAACCAATTTAGGCCCATTAGGCCCAATTAAAATTAAAGGTCCATTAAGTCATATTTAGACTTTATGGATATGGTTTTGGGCCCAATTGGATCCAACCAATTAGCCTAAACCAAACTTGGCCCAACCAAGCCCAATTACAACTTTACAAGCCCAATTCCAATTTGGCCCAATTAATTAAATTACACTAAAGTGTATGCCATAATTAATTAACCAAATTAATATTTCCAAAACATCAATTTACACAATTAATTATGCTCATTATCATCAACACATGTCCAACACATTTGAATCAAAAAATCACATCATTTTACAAGCTTATAATCACGACAATGGTAGGGATTTCTTTGTCCGATTCGGTTTTAATCCAATTAAATCCACAATCAATATTACCCATATGATTTCAACTCATCCAATGATCAAAATCAAAAATCACCATGATTTGGGTAAGCTCAAACTTTCGGCCAAGCCATAATTTTGGGGAAAATTTGATCCAATCCAATTTTCACAAAATTGATCACAAATAACTCCAAGTCATTCATATACAAGCATGCTCAAACAAGTAATTTCATTCAAACATGCTCAAATCCAATTTACCCAAATTTTACCCTAATTCAATTTCATGCTCAAAATGGCTGAAGATACCATTGTTGGGGTTTCTAGATTAGTCCCAATGATCATTCAAGCAAGAAATCATGTGTGAATACAACAAAGATGCATGGCAGAATCATACTTACATTGATCGGCTTTTGCGATGCGAGGAACAACAAAAAATCTTCAAGCTTTTCCTTCATTGAGCTCTCGGTTTTTGTTTCCTTTTGGGCTCCATTTTCGGTCCTTCAAGCTCCAAGCTTGGTGTGCATTACATGCCCACGGGTGAGTTTCCCTATCAACACAAGACCCCGAATGTGCGCTAGCACTCTTGATTTTGCAACAAAATCATGAAGAAAATTGAACCCTTGGCTCACGGTTTCTTAAGAACAAAAATGGCTCCATGGCCGATTGTGGGAGAGAGAGAGATGAGGAAAATGTGTTGGTTGGTTTGTATTTCCAAAAAACAAATAAAGATATACCAAATTCAAAATTTGGTAAATGGCATTTAAGCCATCCAACCACAACCATCAATCACAAGTGACAAGTTGTCACATCACTCAAAGTGACAAGACATCACATCAATCAAAGTGACTAATGATTTGACGCTAGATGTGACTTGTGGCCGCACTTGAATTAGAAATGCGAGTGCGCCCGCAAACACTCCGGGCTCGGGTTCGCTAATTCTGAATTAACGAATTTTCCGTTGCGACGTAATTAAATCAAATTTAATTAAATAATTGTGCCTAGCAAAATTACTATTCACGTCGCTTGCGAATTAATTCTAAATTAACTCGTTCGCCCGAATTAAAATCTAATTTTAATTCTGCGTCGAAATCCAATTTCGTATAATATATCGAATATATTATTTTATTGATTAATTCCAAATTAATCGTTATCTCTCTTTAAATAATATTTTATCCCAGATAAAATATATCTGTAATTAATCCAATATTAATTTTCTCTCTCTTATAATTAATCCCAGATTAATAAAGTGCAAGTCCTACGTCATCGGTGAATCTTCGGGAAGCGACCCATGAGATCCCCGGATATGTTGGCAGTAAATCCGGTCGTCGGACTATCTGAACACGTACGTACCTAGTACTACGTTTTTACCAATTTACAAGACATGGTTGGCTTCTAGCAAACACTGTGCCTACCCAATTCTCCAGAAATATTCTTACTAGAATATGTGATCTATATCATGCGGTATACGTAGTATTGCGTATTACGATCCAGCATCGGATGTCACGTGCTAGGCCTGAGGCTGGAATTGTGTCTGCCCCGTACGAAGCACAAATTGGATCTCTGGTAACTAGTCTCTATAATCGGATATCATGACCTATCATATTATCCCGATGACTGCGGTACAAAAAGCACCAGTTCCGTATCCTACGTGATCATCATCTCTCCACTATGACTGGAGTGATACTTCCGTCTTGACATCACACCCAATACACTACGATTCTCAATATACCCGAAGAGGCGTACACAGAACCTGTTAAAGCCCTGGATGACCAAAACCAAAGTATATTGATTGTCGCAAGTATTAGCGGTGCAAGTCTCAAGTTAAGACCAAATACACCTACCCTGATTTGGACTTCCATAGACACATAGTCATACTACCAATGGAATTCCGAGGGGTCTATCCAGAGCGAAGCTGTTTCCGTACCATCGGTAAACACAACCTCTTATTACACTTGCATGAGTATCATATACCCAAATATATGAGAACTATGATGTTATGCTCCCACAACGCGCACAAGTGTAATACTAGTCTATTCCGCATTATCGATGTTCAATCTCGATAATACTACGACTAGGGATATTTAATGATTAAACCTTCGTGGATTGATACTGTCTCATATCATCTCAATTCGGAACTAATCATAAGGACCTTTTATCATTTATACATCTTGGTAATCTAATTACAAATGATAAAAGGGCAATTTCCTTTGTCACATAGTTAATTTGTACAACAACACCATGATCTGTACAAATAGTGATGCTATAGGTCATAATTGTCCAACAGTCATATATTGGAATCTTGGATCCCAATGGTTGATTCTCAATGAACCATGAGTCTTGGAGACTCGTATAGACATGTAAGTGTTTATATAGGATAAACATTGAACGACTCACCGAAGATTCTTAATGGATGCTACACCAACGTCAATAAGAATCTTCTCGGGTTGAGTAGCATAATGATTCTTTGACTTGAGATACTACTATGGATATATGAGATATCTTTCATACTTTGATGACAGTCACGCCATCGACCTATTAAGGTCAGACCTCCGCTTGTCTGTTGGGTGTGGACTGATCCTCAGGATATCTTGTGTATGTCAAGATAGAATATGTCAGCTCTGTATACAGAGCACATATATTCAATATGGAATTAAAAATCTGTTAAATCCATGAGCCTGTGGTACATTGTAGAAGCGAGTTCTAAGTGTTGTTAAGAGATTGCTAATAGAAATGTCGACGTGATTATATCTAGAGAGATTTGACGTTTATATATGTATCTTAGGAATAATCTGGATACTTGTGACTGAGGGATTATATGTATGCAATGACCTCGACCTATAGGGTTCAGTGAGTTTATCCGTGTTCGTCATAATTTACGAATGGATAGATTATGGACACGAAATTAGATTTCGTGATGGATATGTCTGAACCTAGAGAGTCTCACTAATAAAATATACTCGTAGAGCACTAGGTCAACTTTTATGAATAATATTGATTATTTATAAATCGTTTAATGGTTAAATGAAAGATACATGCAAAATGACCTTTTGGTCATTTCCTAATTAATGTGTATTTGTATTTAATGAATGATTTTATTAAATACACATTAATTAAATGTCAAATTGAGATATTTGACATATATCATTAAAATATCTATTTGAGATATTTAAAATAAATATAATACATATATTTGAGATATTTGTATTTAATTAATTATTTAATTATTTAATTATTAAATGATTAATATAATTAAAATATAAATATATACCATTATGATAAAGTTAGGAAATGATTAAAGTGTATAAGTTTGACTTTACATTAAAGGTAAAGGTTATCATTTTGTATTTTGCTTCTTTTAATATTGATTAAAATTACAAAATATCTAATATTTCATGTAGGCCATTTTCGGCCATGACCTAGAGTATATCCAGGATATATTTTTTCATTTGCTACACACAAGTTCAAGCCTCCAAAATATAAACAAAACAAAGTTGAGAGAAAAAGAGAAGAAACAAGAAGTAAATCAAAGGTTGCTTGGATTTAAGTAAGTATTTCCAACTACCTATTAGAGGAAAACTTGTTCCTTTTGTTCTTGGCTACAACATGTGTAGTTCTTAAGTTTTTCTACTCTCTTTTTTGTGTGTTTTTGATGGTTGGAAGTATGGATGATGCTTGGTTGTATGCATGTTGTTCAAAGAAGGCATCTAAGGAGTCAGTAAGCATTCTTTTGGTCATTTGATGATCATGTTGCCATTTTAGAGTTTTTAGGCCACTCATTGATGACCTAAAATTGTTCTAGAGTTATTTCAAAGTGGTGAGACTTGTTTGGTGTGGTAGAGACTTGATTAAAGTATTGGATTTGATTAATTTGGTGTAATTTTCTTAATTTGATTAATTTATAAAACAAGTGTTTATACCCTTTTCAAATTTGGGGCTTTTCATATATGTGTGTATAATGATGTGTATATGATGTTTATTTAATTTGTTGTTGATTGGATATCATCTAATGTTGTTTTGAACAAGATTGGACAAAAAATGTACAAATTGGAACCTTTGAGATGCATTCGGCAATTTGAAGAATTTTTGGGTTTTGTGTTGTGAGTTGTATTTTGATATATATGATATGTAGAAATCATTTTGATAGTGATTTGAAATCACTTAAGTTTGTATTTGACAAATTAGGACTAAAATGATCAAAATACAAAGTATTGGGGTCTCACGACAAATAAGGCAAAATCTGATCTTTGGGTAAAAAAATTATTTTTTAAGTATTGAGTAATTAGAATAAATAAGTTTATTTTAATTACCCGAGAAAAATTATTAAAATCGGAAAAATTTATTTTTCCACGTTCCGTTGTGTTTACCCCTAATATCCTATACACACATCATCGACATGTTAGCAAAATTAGACCAGTCATCACCAATTTTTGTTGAATTTTTGAGCTATGAATTGGCTATAAAGAGAATTCTCATTTGAGAGCTTAAGTATCCCAATAAATATAAAATCTAAGTAAGAGAACTTAGAGAGTGTTTAGTGAGGTTTTTTGAGATAGAGTTTGTAATCTCTATAAATTTTATTCAAGTATTAATAGAAGTAGTTTTTCATCATAAAATACTCTTCATTGATCAAATAATCACAACAAGTTGTATCAGAAATTTTGGTTATATGTTGGGGTCCCTGAGCCAAAAGACAAAGACTCGGATCGACAAATTCGAGTTTCGTAAAAGTGCTCAAAATCATGCTTTGAGTATACCATCAATTTTTTCACGATGAGACGAGCATGGTGGTATTTTCCAGCGATCAAATGGAGAACGAAAGACACTACATGCGTGCCACACGCCGAACATAAACTTGAGAGTGAATTTCATGCGTCACATGCGCCATCTAGAGGTTGAAGACGACCACATCAACTGCCACATCATCTACATGTCAGCGAAATCGGCCCAGTCATCGCTACATTATCTGCCACATGGTACCACATGTTGCCACGTGATCTGTCAGGTGTTGTCATTTCAGCTTTGTGAAATTTCAGAGAGTCCCCTATAATCTTTGAAATTAACAGATTGTCCAAATCTTTCATACATTACAATTCAACCCCGAAATTTTTGAAATTTACAAATTGATATCAGTATCTGATTTGGGCCAGTGAACTATCAAATCCACAGAACAGTAGTACTCATCATAGACACATATTGACGAATGTGTACTTTGGTTCTCCGTTCCCATCGAACTTGGTCATATCAGGCATCTTAGACTCATCGGGAAGTTGTTCTTCAAAAGCCATGACACTATAGTCTAGCAGGTCTTCATGTTTACCCTTCTTATTTTTGGTAACTAACTCCACTTGCTCTCTTAACCTTTGTAGCTCAGCCTCGACCTAAAACTTAGTTATTTTCCCAATAGCATATTCTACCATATTTTCTTCATCGTCATCCACGTCATGGATCTCTTCAGTTGTCTTATTTTTAGGCTATCCATGCTTTTTTTTACTATTCTCAGCCTATGTTGTCTAGGTTGCTGTCTGACTGACCATGGCATTAATCAGGGTCTGTAGTTGTTCCGCTAATTTGCTCAAAGTGGTTTCAAGTTGGTCCATTTGGGAACATTCAATACTGGCCATTTCTATCCTGCTTGCGATCGACTTCTTAACTAGCTTGCCTTCCTCTATAATTCAATACATCATTATGATGGCTTTATTCATAAAGTGTTAGTATGATGCATGTATGTATGCATGGATGCATGAAATGCAGAGTTAGTTCACGCAGCATACATCTTTCCAACCTTATCTATCCCACACACATGGTAAGTCCATATTTGCCCTAGGTTTGGCTTAACTCGTACACCAATAGGGGTACACAAACTTATTCTCTTTTATGCTAAAGGTAAATCTTGGCTACCTCTGTCCCATTCCATCATTGAAAGATAAGTGCCGTCCATTTACAAAATGACTAAGCCTACAATAGGGATCACACCATTGTTTAAAAATGAAGAATTGGACCCTTAGTAGGATGCTACAGGCACGAGACAGGATTGACTCATCTCCATAAGCCTCTAAATTTACGAAAATCTGGTATGATGTATCCTAAAATCGAACAATCTGGATCTCAGTCTAGTATGAAAATGAAACTGAAACAAACATCATATATCAAAATGGACCTCAGGTTTACACCAATACATCAAAATCATCACATAATGGCTCTGTGCCCGTATCATCTATCAGCACTCAATGGCTCTATGTCCACAACATCATAAGCAATCAAATCATTTTTACTTAATACAAATGACGTACTCAGCACGATAACAAAACAACAAATCAAATATCCTAAACTTTTAAAACTTCTTCCAGGACACTTGCGAGGTTGACTGCCGCTTAGGTGATCCGTGTCTCGAACATAACTTCCAAAACTTTCGTGGTTGACCAATCTAGAAGACAACCTGCAAAACTAACAAACCGGTTTGGTGTGAGTTTTAAAACTCAGTAAGTAACAATGCTAACACTACAAACAAAACATACAAGTCAATTACATTAGAAGTTTTTCAGAATTATCAAGTTGTTGCAAGTCTTAGAATTATCAGCTTTCTATTATCCTTTATACTTTACCCATATCAAATTTACACATTTACATATTGTCAATATAGTAGCTAGTTATCCAAAACACACGAAACATGAATTCGAAATTACAAAGTACGTCACATAACATCGAAACCATTTCAATTTTGAACATGAAGTCATATATTAATACTTATCACAGTTAAATATCTTTGAAATATCATCAAATCGGTAAATCTAACAAATTTTTCTTCTGTTCAGTTATAAACTATCTTTAATACCAAAACCTCTTTCTTCAATATCAAAATAATATTTTTCTACCCTTCTTTAATCCACAATAACCTTACAATAGCTTAACACTTGGGTTTCATATACATTCACACATATTGTAGCACACTTCTTTTATATACATGCAAAATGTGTACATATAAATTCAATTTAGCAAACACGTTTTATAACCTCTGATATTCACATCGGTTTCAAATCATCCATTCATCTCACATAAGCATACATAATCCATACATATCACGAGTTTCACCATACACATACACATATCAGACATATTTATAGTTATCACGCAACAAACTAAGAAACACATATAGCAATCGATTCATCAAAAATCACATCATCCAACAATACATACATACAGCTGGCTTACACACACAATACTCGTACTAGACTCATTACCTATTTTGGAATAGGTATGAGATGAATTTCATCCGAACGGATTCCTAACCAGCTCGACTACTACACCGTAAATCATCCAATCAAACATACACACAGGCGCACACACCATATAACATAAACTCATCACATGATTTCTCATAAATAAGCACATACACGAAAAACAATCCAAACGTCATTTAAATACTAATTTACATACATATATTTCAAACATATGAATATACAACTTATTACGAAATCAAATCTCATATCTCTCACAGTCCTCATATCTCTTCATTTTATAATTCAATCATATTCATTTTCAGAATTTCTATCTAGAAACTTTTAATACAGTATCTTTACCAAATAAACATACTCATTCAGAGAGAACTTATCTTATATTCATTCCTCGTCTCACTTAACCATCCCAACCTCTATACAAATGATCGCATGTGTGAAACGATATCAAACTTATTCACAGTTTATCATCACATACGTATACAAATCATTATGTGTTCATATACTTACATACATCAATATATATATGTAGCCATCAAACTCATCAAACTTTTCACTTCATATCTTAGTATTATCCCTAAACATTTCACTTCATATCATAGAAATGACAAAGGTCATACCTGTGATAGTGGACTATCTCAATTGTTCCCGATCTCGAAGTTCTTCCTCAAATCCATCATTTAACTATACAAAATCTTTCAATTGTCTTTAAATATATATGTGTGTGTGTGTGTGTAAATACACGTTTAAAATACGAAAAGAATGATTCGAGAACACATCGCATGGGTTGCTTACCTGGCTTCACGAGCACTCCAGGTCCTAGTCAAGTCCGCCAAAATAAATGGCGAAACATTGTTAGAAAATCTTCCGAACATTATTCCGGATCTTTTCGGGACAATAGAATCAAGTCTAATTTCAATATTTTCAGTTCCAGTAGTCTTAAAACATCATTATAAACTAACCCAAGCGGTCAGTTAACTTAAATTCTCGGTTTACATATTTTTAGAAAATCTTCTGAAAAAATTTCCACAAACGCAACAGAATGATTCCGAACCCTCCGAACCTACCCGAATTTATCCAAATATTCTCATAATATCATTTATAACTCGTAACTAACATTAAAATCAAAACACATCATTATAGGCAAAAATCCACTTTTACCGAAAACTTACATATTCTATTAGATCGATCAAACTCGTTTTGTTTTCTCTCGGATTCTACCAAATACTCATATTGAATATACTAATACTCAAACAATTCAATTTATATCAATACTCTACTCTACGAAGCTATTGGATAAATCTGAACATTTAACTATAAACTTGAAATTTTTGGATTTTTACCGTGAGGTCTTACCGAGATTTCGAGGGCATATACGGACTCCTAACAATCCCACGAACGCACTAGAATCGACGGAATTTCGATCAGAACTATTGTTCACCATGGGTCACTATTCATCTAAATCTTCATTCCTCGTTTCGTGTGCAACCGTGCTCGGAATAAAAAAGCCATCACCGCCAACTTGTAGTACTCTCCGAGAGCTTCGATTTGATGAGTGGCTCGGGTCGTGAAATGAAGCGATGAGTGTGGACGCTGGAATTCGGCCGAGGTCCACAATTAGAATTTGTAGGTTGGGGGCATTAGCGATCCTGCAAGACAAAGGTAGAATGAGCGGGAGCAGACTGCCCACCGGTGTGGTGGGTGCCGGGGGCACTCCGACGCTCAAGTCAATAGTATGAAATGAGCAGTAAATATGTAAAATGTGAAAGCAAGGTTTGATGTTACCTTAGACTCTTTTGGTAGCCGTGAGGGCGGTGAAAAGTGTATAAGGGGATGGAGTACTCTGAGAGAGTTAGTGTCAGAGAGTAGAGACTTGTAAGAAAGAAGTCCCGCTTCATCTGCCTGTTTCTTGAATTGCGTTGCTATTTATAGATGAAAATGATCGTCTTTGGCAGCTGGCATAAGTCCCACAACGTGCCCAGACATTTGATAAAAGTTTGAGCATGTGAGAATATGCCTTGTGTTAGGCAAAGTGGGGAAAAGTGGTTGATATAATTAAGAGGTTTTGTCCTTAAGCTTATGGCTCAATTGTAATCCAATAATACAGAATTCTTTGGGCCTGGTCTTTACTTTCGGGCCTTGTATATTGTTGGGTTTAAGGTGAAAGACGATTTTACCCTTGGGTCCAAATTTGGCCCGTACAGTTT
>SKCR01046330.1:0-41709 GCA_019454045.1 Zanthoxylum bungeanum
AGAAATTCAACTGCATGGCCACTGGGCTCTTGGCCCAGTGGTGAGCTTGTGCTATCCTAAATATGAGAGTATAAGTTCGACTCCCTGCAATGGCAGAGAGTCAAAATCTCTCAATTTTGAGAGTAAAAATTCTCTCCAAAGTGTGAGTAGAATTCTCCTCATATTTGAGTAAAAATAAATATTTCGTCTCTAATAGACGTAGAAATCTAGATGTATTATAATTATTTATATTCAATATTTCAGTAAATTGTAGATTTTGTATATTATAGATTTATATTGTAATTAAAAAAAAAACTAATAAGAAAAAAAAGGGAATGTTTTTTTGAGTTGTTAAATAATTTATTTATTATTAAACAATAGCAAATTGTCACTAAAAAAATTAAAATTTAATAAAGTTTACTGTAACGCAATTTTTTTTGAAAGTAAATTCATGCATCCATTATACAGAGAGAATCAATTCCGCTTCAAACTGATCAACATTTAACCTGTCACTATCAACGTTAATAATCACACAAAAACACTAATTTGTCTGATGACGTGTCGGACCGGATAAATTAGTAGCTCCCATCATTATAAAGTTCTAAACTCTCTCAAAATAATCATCCCAAAAATATTTGTGATAACACAAAAAACTATATTATTATACCAAAAAAAAAAAAAAGATTACCGTCCGGTTCTGTAATTTTAGGAAACTGGAATAGAAGCCGAACCGATTCAGTTACGGTTCAATCTCTTTGGAATCGTAGAACCAGATCAAACCGGAAAAATCAGTTCGATTCTTTATTTTTTAGTGGAAAAATAAAAAAAGTTGATTTGGTTCTGGTTCCGAACCGGACCAAATCTTAAGGTTATGGTTCCAAATTATATGGAACCGTAATCGAAACCGGATGAAACTGTAATCTTATAGTTCCACCCGGTTTGATTTCTGTTCTGAACCAGAACTGTTGCCGGGTCTAAATCAAACAAAATATTTTTTTCTCGATTAGATTAGTTACATAAATAATTTAATATTATTATATTTTATTTTGAATTATTATTACATTTAGCTGAATAAAATATGAGTATCTATATTTATGATTTTTATTTATGTCAACTCATATGTCAATACTATTTAATCTCCTTTTTAACAGAATATTTAAAAATTTATAAAATATATCAATCAATATTACACTCATTTTTTCTCTAAATTTCTTTATTTTTAAATATGTCTATCCTTTTTCAAAAAAATAAAAAATCTGTTTTAATCCACCAAAATACTTGATTTAAATATTCTCATCTTAATTATTCTAAAATTTTTAAGACATTTTAATGCTTTACTGTCAGCCCATCCTTCTCTCTCATCTCAATCACACTATCATGTCTAATTGATCTTATTGTACCTTATGTGAAAGTGACATAATTATAACCGACACTAAATTTCTTTATTTATTTTTTTTTTCTTGGAAATTTCCTTTTTTTTTTTTCACCTTAAACTTATTTTTTTAAAAATATATTAATTTTCATGTGAAAACTGTTAGTTGTATATTAATTTTTTAAAAATTACCATTATTATATTTTTGATTTATAAAAATTAATACACTTTAAAAAATCATATAAAAATTCATACATTTTAAAAATCTTTGAATTAAAATTAAATTTAGCTTATTTTCTGCAGAAAAATGAAATTAATATCATTTATTCTTTTAAATAAATAAAAGAAAATCAGACACTTAAAGGCCGCTGACGAGATAAAATCGAAGATATTAGATTCTTCCCCCGAGTTTTGAGCTCGTAAGCAAGCAATTAAGCTACTGTTGTTTTCATTTTTATTTTCAAAGATTCACATAAATCCCGTGGCTCTTTTCAAATCTTTTGTCTATAAAATCTATTAAATTTTTTTTATCTTTCTTCTTTACTTTGTACTCTGTGCATATACATACGCTCTTCAATCTTTACATTTATTTATAAAGATTCCTTCTTTGGGTCTCTTTATTCATTAATTTTGAATTTGATGGCAATGTGAAATGGGTTCTTTAGAGAGTGGGCTTGTGGCTCCATTGAACAGAGACAATCTTGGTCGTTCTTCTTCATCAAGGATTGAGAGGCAACACTCGTTCTTGCAAAGAAACAGATCGAGATTCTCACGTTTCTTGTTTTTCAAGAAGCTTGATTATTTACTATGGATTTGCACTGTGGCTGTTTTCTTGTTCTTGGTGGTTATTTTTCAGATGTTTTTACCTGGGTCAGTGATGGATGAATCTCAAGGTTCTTTGCAAGATTTTGATAAAGTTCCTACAGATTTGATGTTCTTGAAGGAGATGGGTCTGTTGGATTTTGGAGAAGATGTTACATTGATGCCTTTAAAGCTCATGGAAAAGTTTCAAACTGAAGATAAAGATGGGAATTTGACTTCTGTTTTTCATAGGAAACTGCACCGTTTTGGTTACAGAAAGCCCCAGCTTGCATTGGTTAGTACTACTTCATTAGTAGCTCATATTTAGTTATTTACTTAGTGTGTTAATGGGCTTGCTTTGTTTTATTGCTTTATGTGTGATTTTATGTGGTTTGTTTGGCTACTGTTTTGTTTGTCAGCTTGAGTGATCATTTGTTTGTTGACTTTGATTTCTACTTGAAGGTGTTTCCCGATCTGTTGGTTGATCCACAGCAATTGCAAATGGTGACTGTTGCAATTGCATTGAGAGAGATTGGTTATGCAATTCAGGTAATGGCATTAATCTGCAGCTATCTCATCTTCTGTTAAGCTTAATTTTTGTTGTTTAATGAAGTCTGTGGCTGTGTGTTACCTTGGATATCGGTACCGTTTTTCAGTTAATACTCAATTGCTTGTATTACTCTCTAGGATAAGTCAATTCATTTTTAATTTCCTTTTGCAGGTTTTTTCTCTTGAAGATGGCCCTGCACATGAAGTTTGGAAAAACATAAGAGTTCCAGTTATCATTGTTCAAACTGGGCAGAAGATGGAAACTTTTGTCAATTGGCTTAAGTATGTGAATCCTGTTTAAAAGTCTTGCATATGTCCTAAACTTAAGATTCACATTTTACCTAGATATCCTAGGAAGAAAACAATTGAGGGTCTTCCTTTCTGCTAGGTGAAGGAGTAGCATATTCAATTGTTAAGTACATATGATACATGAAATGCCTTTGCAATCCTTACCCTCGGATATTGGTTGTATTTTCCACTCCCAACTCTGTTTGCGGGTTATCACTTATCACTGGAAGTTGTATCACTGTTAAAATCAATATCCAACCACTTTCAAGAAATCCTTTAATTATGGAAGTTTGTACGTTGGCACCATAACATTGTATAGATAATTTGATGTTTTGGTACTTCATGTGCGATATTGGGATTTTTTTTTTAAAATTTCAAAATCCAGTTTTTTCTGAATGGACCATCAGGACTACTACACATCATGTTTTACACATCATTGCTTTTTGTTTCTAGTTTGAATTGGCTGTGGTTGATTTATTGGGTTTATCAATTTTTGGTTATATCTATCCTTTCTTGCAGCTATGATGGCATACTTGTGAACTCACTTGAAGTGAAGGGTATCATTTCTTGGTAAGAATATCATTTTACTTTTCGTGCTCTTTTACAACTCTATAAGTTGTGGTTATAGAAGATGAATGAAATTTTACTTCCAAGGTTACTTTGGTGCTAATGTTGGGGATGCACTTTCTTTGTCTCAGACCATACATCAAGATTGGACCTGTCAGAACATAAGTTACTTTGTTCAAGGCATTAGTTGTCATAAGTCAGTTAACATCATTGATTTTACTTGTTACAGTCTCATACAGGAACCTTTCAAATCTATTCCTCTCATATGGACCATCCATGAAAGAACACTTGCTATTCGTGCAAGAAAATACGCTTCAAGTGGGCAACTTGAGCTTTTAAATGATTGGAAAAAGGTTTTCAACCGTGCTACTGTGGTTGTCTTCCCAGACTATGTCTTGCCGGTAATAACAGTTTGTTAATGTATGGTTTTGTGGATGCTGGTTAACTTTTCTTAATGACATTTCAGGATATACTTTCTGTGAACAAAGTGAGGAATATAAATATTTTTTTTGGCACTTAAATGTTTCTTTAGTATTAATCGTATCTATATTAGGAATGTGCAAGTCTGGAGAAGAAAATAACATTCGAATTAGCTACAGCTTTAGCAAACTTATCTATTTTAAGAAAATATAATGCTTATTAATTTTTAGGGCACTTGTAACTGTGATGTCTTTCTTGTAGAACTGTAGATACCTTAATGCTCATGCTAGTTAGATAGGTTTCTGTAGCCGAGATGTATTTCCAATCATTTGATTTCGTTGTCTCTACAGATGATTTACTCTGCATTTGACGCTGGAAACTATTATGTTATACCGGGTTCTCCTGCTGAAGCATGGGAAGCTGATACTAATATGGATTTGTACAAAAATAATGTTCGTGTCAAGATGGGCTATAGGCCTGATGATCTTGTCATTGCAATTGTAGGAACTCAATTTCTGTACAGGGGAATATGGCTGGAGCATGCCTTTGTTTTGCGTGCTCTTTTACCACTTTTTCTGGACTTCTCTGTAGAAAATGAATCAAATTCTCATATCAAAGTGATTATATTAAGTGGGGATTCAACTAGTAGTTATAGCGTGGTTATTGAGGTATGGCTTTAGCTACATATGCAAAAGACCGTGATTTAAGTTGATTGTGGATAGTCTTCTCGAATTTTCTTGTTAATTAACCAAGTTTCAACAATTTCATGTTTCCCCCAGGCCATTGCTCTTAATCTGCGGTATCCTATTGGAGTTGTTAAGCACATACCTGTTGAAGGGAATGTTGATAGTACTCTTAACACGGCTGATGTAGTGATATATGGATCTTTCCTTGAGGAGCAATCTTTTCCAGAGATTTTGGTGAAAGCTATGTGCTTTGGGAAACCAATCATAGCCCCGGATCTTTCCAATATCAGAAAATATGTACAGTTCTTTCTTCAGAATTTTATAAATATTATCAAATTCTCATATTTGCCATGAAGTAACAAAGCATTTGAAATTAGTAAGAGCCACATGTGAGCGAGTAAGCCCGACTTGGTGTAGAAAATTTCTAATACAATCAACGTGTGCCTTATTTTTTTCCCCATTTTGTTTTTCAGGCAATTCATAAGCTCAACTCAGCTTATAAGTTGGGCGTTATGTCTTTTTCTCAACCTCAAATTATTTCTTATTAATCCTCATGATCTTATGGCATCTTGGATTTCAACTGTAGATTGCTTCTCTTTGCTGGTGTTATAGCTGCTCTTGATCATTGCTTTATTTCAATCCTATCACTTATCCACCGCGCTTGATATTGGGTTTGGTCATTTTGTGGCCATTTTGTTTCTTGGTTTCCCATGTTAGCTTTATCGTCTTCTGGAATTTATCCAAATCGGGTCTGAAATACTTCAAGAGATAATTCCTGCTTTGAATTTGACATCTAAGGCCAATAACCTGCTTTGAGTTAGTGCACTTCAAATGAATTGGCTGGAAGATAACATTTTTCCTGTTGTTCTGAACTTTATGGAAATATGAAATCTCACTTTTGGTTGACATTTTAGAATTACTGGGAGTAGTAAAATCTCTCTGTGAATTTTTTTGTTTTTTTCAATTCTTTTCTCTTCATCTTTATGCTGCAAATTGTTATTTCGTAAGAAAAGTTACTAACTGTGTTGTCAATAACAATTAGGTTGATGACAGGGTGAATGGCTATCTTTTCCCTAAAGAAAATGTTAAAGCTCTGACCCACATCATATTGCAAGTGATTACAAACGGGAAAATATCACCTCTGGCTCGCAATGTTGCCTTAATAGGAAGAGGTTCTGTTAAGAACCTGATGGCTTTGGAAACTATTGAAGGTTATGCTATGCTGCTTGAAAATGTTCTCAAGCTCCCATCAGAAGTTGCATTCCCTAAGGCTATGAAAGAACTTCCTCCCAAATTGAAAGAAGAATGGCAATGGCATCTATTTGAAACTTTTCTAAATTCAACACATGAAGACAGAACTTCAAGAAGTAACAGATTTTTAAACCAGGTTGAGCAGCAGTTGAACCATACTGAAAGAGACAGTTATCTTCCTGTGCCTGCCACTGATGACTCGTTTCTATATGACATCTGGAAGGAAGAAAAAGATATTGAGATGCTCAATGTTAGAAAGAGAAGAGAAGAAGAAGTGGTAAGATCTGCAGTGGCAGTGATAAGTCTTTAATATATTGAGGTTGAACATTTCCTGCTGGACTCTATTATTTGAGTTGTTCGTTAGTGAATTTTCACATTCTCAGGAATTTTATGCAGTTAAAAGATAGAAGTGATCAATCTCATGGAACATGGGAGGAAGTGTATCGAAGTGCCAAAAGGGCTGATCGAACTAAAAATGATTTGCATGAAAGGGATGAAGGGGAGCTAGAAAGGACTGGTCAACCATTGTGCATTTATGAGCCTTACCTTGGGGAAGGAACCTGGCCCTTTTTGCACCAGAGATCACTTTATCGTGGAATCAGATTGGTGAGTTAGCAAGCTCATTGTGACATTCTTTGTATATAATTCTATTTCTACTGTACATACTTTGAGATTGAAAAATGAAAATTTTGCATTGTTACTTTTTGTCACTTTTACCAAAGTTTTGACAGAAAAGTTGCACCTTTTTCCCTTGCAGTACTTGATTATTTGTCATGTTGCTTTTGCTATTCTAACTCGGTAGCTTCCTTTTTTTCCCCTTTCTGAATTTTGTATTTTAATTTGTTATAAACTTTATTTTCATAGAATCATATAAAATACGCATGTCTTTGTCAATCATGTTAATTACACAGACTGTATAATTTCAGTCCACCAAAGGCCGCAGACCTGGGAGAGATGATGTTGATGCACCCTCCCGTCTGCCGCTTCTTAAGAACCCATACTACCGAGACACCCTTGGTGAATATGGAGCATTTTTTGCAATTTCAAATCGGATTGACAGTATACACAAGAATTCCTGGATAGGGTTTCAGTCCTGGAGAGCAACAGCCAATAAGGTGTGGTTCCATGTCCTTTTATATCAATTTGAAAGCAGCAGGGTGATGTTTTATTCATGTGCAAGTGCAACAAGGCAACTTTGCCCCTATCAGCAGTCTTGTGGCTGAGAGAAAATAGAGCTTTTATTGCCATTACATGGATCAATTATTGCACTTAAGACTACAGTTTAAAATATGCGAGTTCCTTTGCATTTTGCAATGCCAAATTCATAGAATACATATATTAGCGAAATCATACAATTTCAGAATTTGGTTACTATCCTCCCATTTATGGTAATTTGAGAAATTTCTGGAAATGAAATCGAAACCTGCTCCAAATCTTCTGTCAGAATTGATGTTACCCCACCTTTTGGGTTTTCTTAAGGCTGGAAGCAGTTATATAATTTTCGTTTGTGTCCTTGATGGGTTTTTTCTTTATTTTTTCCTCTCCATGGGTTTAAACAGGCATCATTGTCTCTGACTGCTGAAAATGCATTAGTAGATGCTATCCAAATGCGAAGGCATGGCGACGCTCTCTACTTTTGGATTCGCATGGACATGGATTCAAGAAACCCCTTGCAACAGGATTTTTGGTCTTTTTGTGACGCTATAAATGCTGGAAATTGCAGGTAAGAGTTGAAAATTACCACAACCATGTAAAAATTTGGTTTGTTTATCTACTACTCTCTCTGGATAGATGACTTGGTTTCTCCATTCTATTAATGGTTGAAGGGTTGCTTTTTCCGAGTCTCTTAAGAGGATGTATGGCATAAAGCATGATTTGGAATTTCTACCCCCCATGCCTAAAGATGGGGATGCATGGTCTGTCATGCAGAGCTGGGCTTTGCCAACGAGGTCCTTCCTGGAGTTCGTTATGTTTTCAAGGTGCATTTTACCTCTTGTGGTGTATCTAAATTAAAGTTTAAGCTTTTTACTGTATCAGAAACCATTCATTTTTTTCCCTCAATCTACTATTGTCTCATTCGCAGGATGTTTGTGGATGCCTTGGATGTGCAAATGTATGATGAGCACCATGAAAGTGGCCGCTGTTATCTGAGTTTATCTAAGGTTACTTGCTTCTACTAAAAATAATAAGATTCCTGTTCAGACTAGAAAGTTATTTATGCATCCATCAATCTTTTTTATTCTTGTTGAAGACTTCATTATTGATTAGGATTTACGTTACCTGCCACACAACAACCCCTGTCGGTTTAAGATAATACATAAATTCTGGTGAATCTTTAATTTTGTTCCTTAACATTGCTCCCTATCACTGGGATTATCTGGCATATTTTATGGCCCCTGCAGGACAAACATTGTTATTCGCGCTTGCTGGAGCTACTTGTAAATGTTTGGGCATATCACAGTGCAAGACGAATGATATACGTGAACCCTGAGACTGGTGTGATGCAAGAGCAGCACAAGTTTAAGAGTCGGAAGGTCAAATGTGGGTGAAATGGTTCTCATTCTCCACTTTAAAAAGCATGGATGAGGACATGGCTGAGGAGGCGGACTCTGATCACCCTACAAGACGGTGGTTATGGCCATCAACGGGTGAGGTCGTCTGGCAAGGTGTATTCGAGAAAGAAAGGAATCTTCGGAATAAGCTAAAGGAGAAGAGGAAACAGCAGAGTAAAGATAAACAAAACAGACAAAAGAAAAGGCGACACCAGAAAGTAATAGGTAAGTATGTGCGACCCCCACCAGAAGAGACAGGAAATTCAAACTCAACGATAATTACATCAGGGATCGTAGAATCAAATTGATTCTATGCGGCTGGCATCTTTCAAAGTAGTTTAAAATAGTTGATTCTTTTAATTTGAATTCTCTGCATCTCATATGCTCTAGTGTTTTTGTTAGAAGGATGCATAAATTCTTTCTCCTTGTGTGCGCGTTTTGTATGTAACTAACTGCATCCTTCTGATCATTGACGCCCATGATGAATGGCAAATGTATACTAGTCTCTTTTAATTTTCCTTCATCTGTTTTGGCCATTTCAGATCTAGTACATTCTAATGGAAAAATGGGGCATGAAAATTTGTGAAGTAACTCTTGAATGAAGAAGAATCTGTATAATTTCACTCTCGTTAGGAGGTTGTGGCTTAAGTAGCTGTCCATTTGGACTGTTAGAAATTATATTAAAAGATTTTTTTTTTAAGATCTCTTGATAATGGGTTTAAATACGTTAAACTTTGTGTTATTGGAAACGTGAAGAAAAACCAAATTCACTATATATATTATCCATCTCCCCTTGATTCATTGATGGGATTGTCCTAGCATCAAGTCAATTCTTGCGCATATCAGAGCATTACCTTTTTTTTTTTTTTTTTTTGTTCATTTGCAGATTAAATTTAGCAGGAACAAGATCAGAACTTGAATTACACAACGTATAGAAAGAATAAGCGCTCAATCACATTACTGATACATATCAAGTCGTGCCTAAAGAAAAAAAAAAGAGAAGATTCTCATAATCCTATCAAGTTGGAACATTTGAAGGCTCAACTTGAGTCAGCAGAACAGCGAAGATTCTTCTTTCTTGAATTCATCCTCCCATCATCAAATTCTTGGAGCTGCAACAAAATACATGTTGATGGTTACATCAAGATCAGTGTTTAAGAAAGCAACAACATTAAACAAATTGAGAAATCCTGACACAAACAATGATTGCGTTACTCAACCAATTTAAAACTTCCAAATCTAATGAACCGCTGTTTTCAACTGGTAACTCAATTTATAGCTATAGCCTGAGCCTACCTCCACCAACTGTTGCTTCTGGCAGCCGCTCAATTGAATACTTGTGCTGAGTAATGTACATGATCGGCACACCAGGAACCTGAAGACAAACCAACATCGTTATGTAGTGGACTCCAATATCATGAAATGCTGTGATAAAATACAAGTTGGTTGATCTTACCTTCCGAATCCTTCTCTTCAGATCTCGATCACATGTAGCGACAATGAAGCATTTATGCTGTTTCCAACACCATATCAGTAAGTTACTGAATGATAACATGAAATAATGAAATGCAAAAACATTCCCTCTTCAAATATGAAAACAAACTGGATCTGATTTGGCTAGAAAGCAATATAGAACATCAATATGATACAATCCAATAGGTAAAAACGTGTCTTGATAGTATAGACCATGCAATAAACAGAATTACAGAATTTGAAATCCAAAA
This sequence comes from Zanthoxylum bungeanum, assembly GCA_019454045.1. Classification (NCBI taxonomy): domain Eukaryota; kingdom Viridiplantae; phylum Streptophyta; class Magnoliopsida; order Sapindales; family Rutaceae; genus Zanthoxylum; species Zanthoxylum bungeanum. Next base: position 10,190 of record SKCR01046330.1, read on the forward strand.
ACCAACACATATATTCAATCTTTTAATAATATTTAACAGGCTAATTCCGAGACACATGTCAAGACCAGACACAATGTAAGGATGTAACAAGGACATTGAAATGTTCTTAGTAGTAGCACAAGAATAGAACAGAATGGAATACCAAAGCATTTGCAGAAGAGCTGATATTATTTCATTTTTAATTATTATTCAACAATAACTGGAGCACAAATCTGAAGTGTTCACCAACAAAGAAAATTTCTTCTAAAAGGTTCCAGATTCCAAGAAATTATGTAATTTTTGGATTCAAGGACATCTTAACCCCGAAAATTCTATCCAATAGGCTTTACCATATTTACTATGATACTAAATTACATTCTGAAATGAAGATGAAAAATAAGATCAGACAAGCTTTTCCTATGATTTGCAGTTAGACAGTTACTATACATATATTATGAAGGTCTTTACTTCAACTAGCTATATGATTGTCCCAAATGTCTACACAAAAGCAATGTCAATATCAGTATGTGTGTGTGTGTTTTAGAGATTGATATGAAAATGATGCACAATATGTACTAGAAACCATTCATACCTGAGTAACTCTTTCAACAAGACAGTCATCAGCATAGGTCCCTTTATGCGTACAAGGTAATCTCTCAAAACGTGGATCCTTAGCAATCCTAATATAGACAGCGTAAAAATCAATTCTCATTTGCTAAAAAGGAAAAAATCTGATAGAAGATTAGTGCACAAGGATTTATCACCAAGAATAAGAAAAACGGATGGAAACAAACATCCAATAGCTTAGGAACCACTTGACTTGACACCATAATGCAAGGAATAATATCAAACATAAAACTAGACCGAGATGCAGTGTAGTAAAATAAGAAAGATACCTCAGAGCTACACGGTACTTCTGTCCTAGCTTCTCAAGCTCTGCCATCACACAATCCGTGATACAAGGAGTGCCTTTAATTAAAAAAGGCCAGCGAATTAATACAAACAACAAGAGAATAATCGGATTTTCAACTCAGTACACAAGCATTCACATGAATAATATATTTTAACTTCTGAAACAAAAACAATTCATCAATAAATATGGAAAACTGTTTCCTTCCAAAGTTAAAATACTTATTAAAAGAAGCAGCTATAGAACTGTAATGGTTTGACTCTTAATACTCACATTTCGCATATAAGCAGTCCATCATTCCCTTCTCCAAATCCAACTACACAAAGCGGAAGACCAACCGGGAGTTAATTCTCCCAGTCAAAGTTAAGGGCATGTACATCATCAACATTAGTAAGAGCAAAAACAGACCACAACAAAACAAAACAAAACAAAATCTACTTACTTTATTTTGAATGGAAAAATTGATAAAGTTGGTATCCACCAAAACTCGGTAAGGCGGTCCCAATGCAGTGTTGTGTGTAAAGAAAAGTGCCGAAGAAACATTAGGCCTAAATTAAGATACAATAATTATAATCACTTACATTAAAAATTAAAAATTAAACAAAACAGAAAATCAATAGTAAATTTTCTAGTACAAGTAGAGAGAGGCTTACACATTTCTTGGCAGCTTTTCCTTAGTAAGGTCTTTTTGTTGGGATTCAAAACCTCTTCTTTGTAACTGAATACAACAATAATCAAAATCAACACAAGGGATTATAATACTAATAGTGGAAATGCACAGAGTCGATGAAAATTTACTTTTTTACAGCTCTTTTGGTGATGATTTTCTTCATCACGGCAAATTTGGGTGCTTTTTTGGCTTTCCCCATCTCTGTGTTTCGAAGCTTACAAATCTCACTGTGATTTAAGCGGCTTCTGTGCTTCCACAAGTTTTGTTTCTTTTTTTTTTCCCCCAAAACCCTAATATATAAAAAGTGATACGAAACTGATGGTGAGAAGAAGCAGAAGCGATTTATGGAGTCAGTGAGAGGCTGGCTGGCTGGCTGGCTTTGTTTTGGACTTCTAACCTAAACTGAAGTTAAAAAAGATTTTTAGTTGTTTATATTTTAGGTTTTATTTATTTATTTATTTATATATCAAGTAAAATAAAATATTAGAATTTAGAAGTCACCATAATTTCTTTGGGACAATTTAATTAAATTTTTGGATACTCAAAAATTTGCTCCTTAGAAATTAGCAAATATATTTTTTTTGGACAAAAATATCCTCCTCCATCTAAAACTTTAAAAAATAAAATTGAAAATTTGTAGCAGTTGGCTGCTGTTAGCCCCTTAGGCTCGAGAAAATGGGGAACGGGTGGCTTGGTGGCAGCCAAGCACTCGCAAGAAACACATGACTTGGGTGGGCTGTGTGTGTGGGGGCAGTTGGTGCTGTCCTGATGGGCGGTTGGTGCTGTCCCAAGGAAGTGTTGCTGAGACATGGGAGGTTGGCGCTGTCCCAAGGAGGTGTTGCTGAGACATGGGCGGTTGGTGCTGTCCGTTGGGAGTTGATGCTGTCTTAGGGGAGGCAGTTGCATGCACATGCAGCAAACATGTGGGGCAGTTGCGGAAGGCAGTTGGCGCACACTTGCATGGCAGTTGGCGTGCACATGCAAGGGATGAGGCTTCACATGCCAAACACATGGGGCAGTTGCGAGAAGAATCACCAGTAACTGGCGTGTGGGGGAATTCTTGTGTGTGTGTGTGTGGTAACTCCTATAGCAGTTGGGATGTAACTGCTGTGTGTGTGAGTGTGTGTGGCTGGTGCCCATTGGGCCAGCACATCCTAGGGCAGTTGGGGTGTAACTGCCACTATATATTGTATTGTGAGATCATACATGAGAGAGAGAGAGCATAGGCACGAGACTAGTAGTTGATGTTCTTGAGATCCTTTGTATGTTAGCACGAATCCTTGTAATTGCTTTGGTGAGTAATAATAAGGTTGAGGCATTGTCCTGTAAAGCTTGTGTGTTGTATTTACTTGATGCAGTTCTTGCTTGTATGCTGACCGTGAGGGTGTGAGGACATTGAGAGTGATTGCTTGTGGCTTGTGGGCGTGCTTGCGGGAGAAGGCTGACTAAGTTGGGCGAACTTAGTGCCGCACTTGGCTAAAGAAATTTGGGGCGCAAATTTAGCCGCGTGACAACTGGTATCAGAGCGTCATCTTGGGCTGATGGCGGGCGGATCTAACGCTGAACTAAAGGAGCGAGTGGCTAAGTTGGAGGCCCTCATTGGGGAGTCTAGCCGAGAGACTGCCCCTCCGTTGTTTTTGGTAATGGAGCAACTTGCAGGGGAGATTGTTGGCCTTCGGAACACACTTGAAACGCAAAGGGTTGATGCGGAGGAACGCATTGCGGTGGTCACCCGTGATTGTGTGGATCTGGTGGAGGCGTGGAAAGTGAGTAAAGAGGAGATGATGGGTGAAATCGCTCTTCTAAAGAGGGCATTGGGGCGTGGACATCCTATTGGGGGTGAGACTACGACCAAGTTGAAGGTTCCTGAACCAAAACCATTCGGAGGTGCGCGGAATGCAAAGGAGTTGGAGAACTTCTTATGGGACATGGATCAGTACTTCAGGGCTGCTCATGTCTTGGAGGCAGAAAAAGTGACTATCACGAGCATGTATTTGGCTGGTGATGCTAAACTATGGTGGAGAACTCGGTTGGATGATGATGAGACAGCGGGGCGTCCCACAATAACTACATGGGAGGCGCTGAAGAAGGAGTTGAAGGATCAATTCCTCCCCACCAACACAGCGTGGATTGCAAGGGAAACTTCGAAAAGTTTGAAGCAAACTGGTTCTATTCGGGAATATGTGAAGCAGTTCAGTTCCTTGATGTTGGACATAAGGAACATGTCAGAGGAAGACAAGCTATTCAATTTCATGTCTGGATTGCAAACTTGGGCACAAAACGAGTTGCGGAGGCAAGGTGTGTGTGACTTGCCCGCAGCCATGGCAGCGGCAGATTGCCTTGTGGACTATAGACCTAGTTCTTCAACAAAGTCCAAACCTGATTCGAAGGGAAAAGGGAAAGAGAAGTACAAAGATTCGGAGAAGGGAGGGGAAAAGAAGAAGAACAAGGAGGGAAAAGGGAAGTCACAAGATGAGGGTAAGTCCAAAGTTATGAACAACAACAACAAGGGTTGTTTCATTTGTGATGGTCCTCATAGGGCAAGGGATTGTCCTAAAAGGGAGAAACTGAATGCACTAATGGCTGCAGAAACGGGCAAGGAAGGGGAAGGGGACTCGGCAGGGCCTAGTCGAATGAACCCTCTTCAATTAGTAAATGCAATTCGGGAAGACAGATTTGATAATGGCTTGATGTATGTCCAAGTTCTTATTAATGGGAAAACAGTAAGGGCAATGGTGGACACTGGGGCTACACACAACTTTGTTGCGGTAGGGGTTGCCGAGAAGTTGGGCCTCGAATTGACTAAATCGGGGAGTAGCATTAAGGCTGTCAATTCTACAGCGAAACAAGTTCAAGGCACAGTCGCGGGTATGGTGATACAGCTTGGCCAGTGGCATGGGTCATGCACGTTGATGGCAGTACCCTTGGATGATTTTGAGTTAATTTTGGGAAATCAGTTTTTCATTCAGGCCAAGGTAGCGGTGATGCCTTACTTGGCTGGTCTTTTGATTGGTGATGAAGATCAACCATGCTTTGTCCCGGCTGATGGCAAAGTGTGTGGAAGTAAACGGGCTGAGGGACAACAAGAGTTGGTGTCAGCCTTACAAATTGAGAGTGGGTTGAAACGTGGGGAAGAGACTTACTTGGCGGCACTCATAGAAGTCAAGGCGGGAAAGACAATGGAGGTGCCTGATGCGGTTGCGGAATTGTTGAGGGAATACGAGGATGTAATGCCTTCGGAGTTGCCGAAATCTCTTCCACCTCGACGGCCTACTGACCATAAGATAGAATTGGTCCCGGGTACTCGGCCGTCTGCCCAAGTACCTTACCGGATGAGTCCTCCGGAACTAGCTGAATTGCGCAAGCAATTGGGGGAATTGCTTGATGCTGGAATGATCCAGCCCTCTAAGGCTCCATATGGTGCACCCGTCCTATTCCAGAAGAAGCAAGACGGATCTTTAAGAATGTGTGTGGACTACCGAGCATTGAACAAGGTGACGATTAAAAACAAGTACCCAATTCCGTTGGTGGCTGATTTGTTTGATCGTCTGTCCAAGGCATTCTACTTCACGAAGTTAGACTTGCGGTCTGGATATTGGCAAGTGCGAATTGCTGAAGGGGATGAGGGGAAGACGACTTGTGTGACAAGGTATGGATCATATGAATTTTTAGTAATGCCCTTCGGACTTACTAATGCTCCAGCTACTTTTTGCAATTTGATGAATGATGTGTTGTTTGAGTTTGTGGACCGATTTGTGGTAGTATATCTGGATGATATAGTGATATATAGTGAGACCCTTGCTGATCATTTGCATCATTTGAGATTGGTGTTGGAGAGATTGAGACAGCATGCACTGTATGTTAAGATGGAAAAATGTGAATTTGCCCAACATGAGGTGATGTTTCTGGGCCATTGGGTGAGCCAAGGGCAAGTTCGTATGGACGAGAGAAAAGTCCAAGCCATTCGGGATTGGCCTAGTCCTTCTAAGGTTGTTGAGTTGCGGTCATTTTTGGGGTTGGCTAACTATTACCGCAAGTTCATCAAGGGGTATTCAAAGAGAGTGGCTCCCTTGACTGATTTGCTAAAAAAGGAACAAACTTGGGTGTGGAATGTGCAATGCCAGGAGGCATTCGAGGATTTGAAGGGGGCAGTAGCGGAAGAACCTGTGTTACAATTGCCGGACTTCGAGTCACCATTTGAGGTGCACACTGATGCTTCTGACCGAGCTATTGGGGGTGTATTGGTGCAAAATTCACATCCTGTTGCCTTTGAAAGCAGAAAATTAAAGGATGCCGAGCAGCGGTATTCAACACATGAGAAGGAGATGACGGCAGTTATTCACTGCCTAAACATTTGGCGGCATTACTTGTTGGGTTCACATTTCAGAGTGGTGACGGACAATGTCGCAAATACCTTCTTTAAGACACATAAGAAGTTGAGTCCTAAGCAAGTAAGGTGGCAAGAGATGCTTGCTGAATTTGATTTTGAATGGGAGCACCGACCTGGGAGACACAACCAAGTTGCGGATGCTCTTAGTCGCAAGGCTGTAGTGGAGACAGTAGCGGCATTTTCAGTTTTGGAGAGTGACTTTCTTGATAGAATCAGGGAGGTATCACCATTGGATCAGGTTTATCAACGACTGTTGGGGAAAGTTACTGATGGTCAGATCCGAAAATATTGGGTTGATGCTGGTTTACTCTATGCAAAGGGAGGAAGGCCATTTGTCCCTAGTTATGGGAACCTCAGGAGGGAGTTGTTGAGGGAGACACATGATGCTCAGTGGGCGGGACATCCAGGTGTTGAGAGAACCTTGGCTTTGCTGGCTCGGAGTTGGTATTGGCCGCGGATGGAACATGATATTGAGGCTTATGTGAGATCTTGCCTAGTGTGTCAGTTGGACAAAACAGAGCGGAAGAAGGAGGCAGGGTTACTACAACCCCTGCCTGTTCCGGAACAGCCATGGAAAAGTGTTTCTATGGATTTTATTGGGGGATTTCCAGTAGTGCAAGGATTTGGTTCAGTGTTGGTAGTAGTGGATCGGTTCTCTAAATATGCCGTGTTCATGGCAGCGCCACATGCGTGCCCTGCGGAGGAAACTGCACGCCTGTTCTTCAGAGATGTGGTGAAACACTTTGGGCTGCCGCAAGACATAGTGAGTGATAGGGATGCACGGTTCACGGGTCGGTTCTGGACTGAGTTGTTTGGCTTGATGGGTCAGACTTGAAATTTTCTACGGCAAATCATCCTCAGACTGATGGTCAGACCGAAAGGGTGAATGGGTTGTTGGAAGAATTTTTGAGACATTATGTGACCGCAAGTCAGAAGAATTGGTTGGAGCTATTAGATGTAGCTCAGTTCTCGTACAACTTGCAAAAGAGCTCATCGACGGGGATGAGTCCTTTTGAGATAGTGTTGAGGCAGCAGCCGCTGACTCCGCATGAAGTGATCAAGCAGCGCACAGGGGGCAAGTGCCCTACTGCGTATAGATTTGCGCGTGAGAGGCATGAGCTGCTGGAAGAGGCGAGGGATAGCCTTGAGAAGGCAGTGCGCCGAATGAAGAAGTATGCTGACAAGAAGAGGAGGCCGCTGGAATTTCAGGTGGGAGACCGAGTGCTTCTGAAATTGACTCCTCAGATTTGGAAGAAAATCAGTAGTAAAACAGTGCATCGTGGGTTGGTGCCAAAATATGATGGTCCTTTTGAAGTGATGAAAAGGATTGGCGAAGTAGCCTATCATTTGAGGCTACCAGATAGGATCAAGGTGCATCCTACATTTCATGTGAGTTTCTTAAAGCCATTCCAGAGGATAAGGATGAGAGTCGGGTTCAAAAAGGCAGAACTCCTCCTACAATTCGAAAACAATTTGAAAAGCAAATTGAGAAGATTCTGGATCATAGGGTGATGGGCAAAGCAAGAAGAATCGTCGGACTGATTTCTTGGTTCAGTGGAAGGGTTGTGCGGAGGAAGACGCAAATTGGGAGAGAACACACACTGTGGCAGTTTGAGGGCATAGTCCAGGCCTACCTTGACGCAGTTGCGACGAGGGCGTCGTCTAGTTCAGGTGGGGGTGGTTTGTTAGCCCCTTAGATTGGTTGCTCGAGAAAATGGGGAACGGGTGGCTTGGTGGCAGCCAAGCACTCGCAAGAAACACATGGCTTGGGTGGGCTGTGTGTGTGTGGGCAGTTGGTGCTGTCCTGATGGGCGGTTGGTGCTGTCCCAATGAAGTGTTGCTGAGACATTGGCAGTTGGCGCTGTCCCAAGGAGGTGTTGCTGAGACATAGGCGGTTGGTGCTGTCCGTTGGGAGTTGATGCTGTCTTAGGGGAGGAAGTTGCATGCACATGCAGCAAACATGTGGGGCAGTTGCGGAAGGCAGTTGGCGCACACTTGCATGGCAGTTTGCGTGCACATGCAAGGGATGGGGCTTCACATGCCAAACACATGGGGCAGTTGCGAGAAGAACCACCAGTAACTGGCGTGTGGGGGAATTCTTGTGTGTGTGGTAACTCCTATAGCAGTTGGGATGTAACTGCTGTGTGTGTGAGTGTGTGTGGCTGGTGCCCATTGGGCCAGCACACCCTAGGGCAGTTGGGGTGTAACTGCCACTATATATTGTATTGTGAGATCATACATGAGAGAGAGAGAGAGCATAGGCACGAGATTAGTAGTTGATGTTCTTGAGATCCTTTGTATGTTAGCACGAATCTTTGTAATTGCTTTGGTGAGTAATAATAAGGTTGGGGCATTGTCCTGTAAAGCTTGTGTGTTGTATTTACTTGATGCAGTGCTTGCTTGTATGCTGACCGTGAGGGTGTGAGGACATTGAGAGTGATTGCTTGTGGCTTGTGGGCGTGCTTGCGGGAGAAGGCTGACTAAGTTGGGCGAACTTAGTGCCGCACTTGGCTAAAGAAATTTGGGGCGCAAATTTAGCCGCGTGACAGCTGCCATCATGGCTGCAGTAGTTTTAGAAGAAGGAACTTGTAGCGATCTAACAATGAAATATATTTATTACAAACTCCCCAACGATATGGAGGTTTAGAAAAAGGATCTTGAATCAATTATTTTGCATTTATGAATGACAACGATCTGTTGCTGCCATGAATGGAAACGATCTGCTCGCTTCCGTTGATCGCTGCCATTCGCAGCAACATGGCAGCAAATTGGTGCAATTTTCTTTTCCTTGTGATGGGTTCTGACAACGCCATCGTAAGTGTCACATAAGCTTAGGAGTGGCAATCGACAGGGTTAGACTCCGTCTTTCATAAGTTCGGCCCGAGTCCAATAATTAATATTTAGGTTTGGGTTCAGAAAAAATCCAGTCCAAACTGTTATCAGACCGATCATATTGTATAAAAAAAATTATATATATGTAAAATATTTTTTATTTTTAAGCCATCCGGACCCAGATTTTTTTACCATGCTTATATAAACTCATTGCAAGGGTCGCAAATGAGGTCGCTATTATCTTAAACTGTCGCAAAAACTTGTATCTATGTTTTTTTTTTTCCTTAAGTTTGAGAGAGAGAATTTTATTATTTTGTCCAAATTCATGTTATTATCCATTTCTTGGAAAAAAAATTTGAATGCCGAAATATAATTAAAAAATTGGATTATCCAAAAATGGTAATTTTCCTTTTTTTTTTTAAACATTATCATATTCTTTCTTTTAAACACATTGGTTATCAGATTAATTATTATTCTATAGATAGTTGAAATAAATCTTCTTTTATCAAAAGAAATGATAGTAAAATAGATTTTTTCCCCTTTTACTTCGTTTATTGATTATTAAAATTTCAATAAAATACCTATAGTTTTTTTAGATTAAGGGGGGTGTATTCAATTGAGATTTTAAAAGACTATTTATGAATAAATAAGTCCGGTAGATTTTAAAAGACATTTAAAGAATGTAATAGACATTTAAAGAATGTGATGACTTACAAGATTTTACTAGATTTCTTTTAATCAAGATTTTTTACATATTAGATTTTAAAAGACTTATTTCATAAGAATTTGTAAGATTTGAAAGGACCATTATATTTTTTTTCCTTTTTTATAACCGATATTATATGGAACGTAACCATAAATAAAAAAAGTTAATGAAGTCAATTGGTTCAAAATGTCCGAATGTCATTTCTCTGACCTAGGAATATTTTATGAGTTTCTATGACAAAATGTCATTTCTCTGACTTAGGAAGAAAAGATAACACTTCAGCATCAATGATCTTAATAATTGATAAATAATTTTTTCCTTAAATTTGGGTTTTTAAAAAAAAAATAAAATACAAGTAAAAAATTAGCGAGAAAATGAGGAAAAAAATCATTGTTGTGCTAAATTCATTTTGTACATTATTATCTATCTGAATGAAGAAGTTATGTTGGCCTCAAAGAAAATCTAGGAAATTATCTTTAAATGTGATAAAATTTTCCTCCTCGAAAATGAAATTCATTAAGAAAAATAGTTGGAGAAATGACATTATCAGTTGCATTTAAAAGAAATTCATATTGTTTTATTTGAAAGAAAAAAAAAGAAATTACTAATAAGCAAGTAATTTGTTCACGAAGAATTAACATGTATGTTCATCTTCTATTTTCTAACTAACATGTATGTTCATCTTCTATTTTCTAACACTCAAAAAAATCTTATGTAAAAAGTCTCATGGGTTAGGGTGAGATTTTTTTATAGAGTTTGATATTTATAATTTTCACTAAAAAGTCCCACAATCACACATATAAAAGAATCCTTCAAAATAATTATGTTTTTCAATACCATAAGACTTTCTATTACTTGTTTAAAATCCTGATTGAATATCACTAGATTTGGATGCACTCTTTAAAAAATCCTAATAGTCTTAATGGAATACCACAAGACTTTTTAGATTATTTAAAAATCTTAATTGAATACCACAAGACTTATTTAACCCAAAAAAGTCTTTTAAAATCTCAATTGAATACACCCCCTAAAAATCTCCCCAACATTGATTTTTCTTCGGTATAAACTATAGGTGCTAAGAATTAGCCCTGCAATCAGGGACATGTATCGACATGCAGTTGAATCTTCCTAAGCACATCTCCTCGGTGGAACTACTGCAAGCAGACTCAAGTCCAGTGGGAGGGCGACACCTGTCATGGTATTACAGTACTAGTAGACATGAGAGGTCATGCTGACCCTCGGAGAACGAAGATTTCAGAGAGACCAGGATTTGATCAAAGAGGTTAGACCTCTACCTCAGAGTGACGTTAATATCACTCTGAAGTGAAGAAACTCTAAGACAAGTCTAATCAAATCTAAGTCTATTCTAGAATGGACTTACTCTGGAACCCCTTCAGAGTACAATGGAAGCATTCCAACCTCGATATCAATACTTCGAAGTAAATGATGTCACATGTATCACCATACGAGATTAGAGGGCTTTAATGACAATCCACTTAACATGCAACCATAGTTAAGCATGCATATTAATATGTGTAATTACACTTAATGTCATATTAGAGCATGTATCATGCCAAATGTACACCATGCAATTGAAGGACAGTCTAGTTATGGACAAGTGTCAATCAGAAGTCGACATCTACACGTATATAACCCTATATAATCCAATGAACTTGGAGAGAACGTGGTTGGTTGGAAGAATTCATTACCCACTAATACAATTAAAGCATAAGTATTTGGCACTCTTTAATTACCAACTTAATTGCAAACATAAAGGAATTGAAGATTTTAACCTATCAACACACTCGTGTAGGCCCAACTTGCAGAGAGCTTTCAGAGCAAAACTTAGAATTTAATTGGACTTCATAAAGGCCAGGCTCAGCGAATTGAAGGTAACAAACACTCTTTCTTTATCTCACTTTTACCGTCCACATCTAGCTGGCGTCGTCTGTGGGGAGGACATCGAATTATTATGTTCTTCCGAATAAAAATTGCATAAAATGATTGTGTTTTTGACATGCATGTACCTTAAACCACTGAAAATGGATCAAAAATAAGAAATGCTCACAAAACATGAAATGTTTAGATTAAAATTAAATTATATGCCATTCTTGAATACTTGCATGCGTTAACCATAATATGCTCAGTAAATATGTGTAATGAAGAGATGATGAGCACAAACAGTTTAAAAAACATATGATTTATTGCACCCGAGCTCTGACTCATACACCGGCAACAAAAATATGCTCGGGTATGCTGAGTGAGAAATAAGAGGAGTAAGTTCATAATAGCATAAAGTTGACGATTCATTAGGGAACCTGAACTCGTTTACATGACTGTATTTCACAGAAATGTAAGGCTGGCATACTTAAATTTCAACTTATGTATGGGGAATTAGAAATTTCTTAATATGCATGATCGATTGGTATGAAATGTGTGCTGCATGCATCTATTATATAAATACCTGGAAATTTTCATAAAATTTATTGTATCACGCATCTGGGAAGGCATAATCAATTTTGAATGCTTACATGCTTGAAAATTTGCTCTCAAAACAAAATTATAAAGAAAAATATCTCCAAATGTTGCATGAGCACAACAAGTGTGTGATGGGGAGCATATTCACCATTACTCAATAACAATCCATTATCACAGTGTTTCATACAAATGGTTCCCAAGCTCCCAAACCTCAAAACTAATATTTCCCATTTCCACCATCATCGGTCAAATGACCAATTTTTGAGTCATGAAGATTCTTTACAAAACAAGTCACATTCCATGTTATATTTACACTAAATGCATCCTACTTCATTCTACAATGCCTAACCTTACCAATTGATTCCATTTATGCTCAAATTCTACATGGATTTTAATTAAAGAAAATTGAAAAATGCGTGTCAAACTTTCAAGAAAAGAAGAAATATGAAGGGGAAGCTTACTTGTTTAGAAGAGGAGCTTGAAAGAGTCCCAATCCTTACTAATGGCGTGAGGAAGTGAAAGAACTTGCAAAAATCTGATGAAGGACGTGAAGAGTAGCTGAAAAAATATGGTTTATAGAGGATGATGAATGATAATGGGTTTATATAACATATGATGGATATTTAAGAAATAAAATATTAATTTTTATAAGGCACATGTTTGATTTTTCTAGAGAATTCCCGAACTGTTACTGTGCAAGCCATAAGATGTATATATTTTACTTGGTTCTGTTCCTAATTTAGAAAAATATTCAACATGAAAGTTGTAGATAATTATCTGAGCTTTCTGTCCATATAAAGATCACCGAAATCAGATATCGGGAGCCCAAGTTATGGTAAAAATACCAAAATCTATCTGATACATGAAAGAAAAATAATTGTATACCGGAACGACAAATGATTAGCCGGATGTATGAAAAATAAGGGTGGGCATTATCGGATTCGGATCGGATCGGACCGAATCCGAATCTGATCTGATCCGATTAGTATTAGTTTGTTTGATCCGATAAGGTTTGATAGCCTTATCAAACTCGATCCGATCCGATCCGATCCGATAACCATCGAATCGGATCAGATTTGTTTGATCCGATTCGAATACTTAACGAATCGGAAAAATCCGATTTGATAACGGATTCGAATTCGATAGAGAATCCGATTTGATAATAAATCCGATAGTGGATTCGATTTGATAACAGATCCGATTCGATAACGAATCCGATTTGATAAAATTGATTTGAATTTTAAGTTATCCGATCCGATTCGATAAAATTGTTATGAATTTACAAATTTCAAATAAATTTTTCGAATCGGATCCGTTATCAAATCAGATTTGTTATCAAATCAAATATACTATCGGATTTATTATCAAATCAGATTCTCTATCGGATTTCGAATCCATTATCAAATCGGGTTCCTTATCGGATTCAGATTTGTTATCAAATTTATCCGATCCGATCCGAAATTCGACAAATGAACCAAACATGATTCGATTGGGTTCGATAGCCAAATCCGATCCGATTTGATCCGATATTATCGGATCGAATCGGATCGGATCTGACCCGATCCGATCTGATACCCACCCCTAATGAAAAATAATTTTGCGCATACTAACACTCTCGTGCATGATTTTATGTTACATATCACATCACACATGTCAAATTGGTCATCGAAATTTATACCGGAATGACCGGGGTGTTATAGTGGAACTGCTGCAAGCAGACTCAGGTACAGTGGGAGGGTGACGTTTGTCATAGTACTAGAGTCCTAGTAGACATGATAGGCCATGCTGACCTCAGAGTCCAAAGAGTTCCAAAAAGACCAGGATTTGATCGAAAAAGTTAGAACCCAACCTTGGAGTGATGTTCCTCCGAAATAACATCACTTCGACATCATATTACTCTGTAGTGGAGAAACTTTGAGCTAAATCTAATCCAATCTAAGTGTATTCCGGAGTGGACATACTCTGGAACCCGTCAGAGTTCATCGAAAGCATTCTAACCTTGATATCAATACTCCGAAGTACATGATGTCAAATGTATCTGTTAGGGTTGGTGCTTGAAGTGTCAATCCGGGTCGTATTTATGTTTTTCCATAATATTACTTATATATGGTTACATCTTATATACATATTCGACCTAATAATGATTAGATTGAAGCTAAATCTGATTTAGTGATATGTATATATTAGACAAAGACCCCAGGATTTACAACGTAGTGCACAGTTACAAAAAAGTTTGTAATTGACATTGGGAAGTGTCACTATAAGTTGTATATTCTCAAATAAAGTTTTTGGTCAAGATTTACTAATCCGGGCCGGTTAGTAAAATCCGTTGAGACCGGTACATGTCGTATATCGAGACTTGGTCCGATGTTTTATCCCAATGAACTATGAGTCTTTGGAGACTCGTATAGATATGTAAATGTTTATTCGATAAACACTGAATGAATCATCGAAGATTTCCTAATAGATGGTACACCAACGTCAATAGGAATCTTCTCGAGTGGAGTAGTATAATGGTCATAAATTTGTAAGTCGACTATATTATACCTTAGGGATTTGACGTTCTCATTTATATCTCTGGTATAATATGGATAGCCTGTGACAGAAGGATTATACGTATGTGATGATCTCGACTTGTATAGTTCAACGAGATGATTCGTAGTCATCATAATTTACGAGTGGGTGAATTTTGGACACAAAATTGGATTTTGTGACGGATGTGTCTGAACTTAGAGAGTCCCACAATATGAAGTGTACTCGTTGAGCACTTGGGAAACACGTTATGAATAATATTGATTATTCATAATATTTTATCAACATAGTGATCTTAGTGCATTGTTGTCTCAACATAGTGTCTCCTCATGCATTGTTGTCTCAACATAGTGATCTCCTCATGCATTACTGCATAGAAGGGATCTAGTGTGAGTAATTTGTTCATAGAAGGAATCTAGTGTGTCAACTAGAGGTGTAACACTTGGTGCACTACTACAAGGGAAAATCAAAGGAGGAAAAATTTAAGAAAAAGCTCAAGAAAAGAAGAAAACGTATTCAGGTATGTTTTATCATTGTTGAATTTATTTAGCTTGATAAATAAATATTGATTGCATGTTTAATTAAAATTAATTTTATTAACATAATTTGTTTACATTAAGAAGACATAACCACGATTCTCAAAATGGCTTTGAGAAAAAATGTTAAATTTCAACCACGATTGAAATTTAACATTTTATCGAGAATCTTGATTTTTAAAGTCAAGATCTTATAAACCCCTTTTTGCATATCAACAACAAAGTAAGTTATTAATTTTTTGCATTTTTTATTTCTCTTTTTAAAGTCATTCACTGTTTTTTTTTTTTTGGAATAAAATTAATCAACAAGAAATGATAAAACAAGAAATGATAAGAACGACTTAATTTATGTCCAAAGTAATGATAAAACAAGAAATGTTTTACTTTTAAAAATATGCAATGAATATTATTTGTATAATATATATATATATATATAATATATATATATATATATATATATATATATATATATTATATATATATATATAATTAAAAACACATAATTTTAATTAAGGGTAGTTTTGTAATTCACTAACAATCCATTCTGATTCCAAGACAAAGTAAACACATCAATGAAAATACTATTTGATTTCGATTCCGATTCCTGCAGGTAAGTAAACAATTGATTCTGATTCTGATTCATCATTCTGATTCCAGTCCATTCCGATTCCAGCTCATTCTGATTCCAAGTATGTAAACGCACCATTAGTCATATTGTTGGGACCAACCTAATTTTATTCTTAAATAAAATTATAACTAAATAGAGATTTAGTAATAAAAATTATTATTTTGCTTAGTTTTCTTTAGTTCAAATGATATAAAGATAAATCATGTACTATATTAATAATTAATAAATAGATATTGTCATTGAAAAATGAGATAAACATAGTTCAAAAATATTATATCAACTCTAAAAATATTTTGTTTCAACAGCAAAGTGTCTATACTAATGAGTTATTACAAAATCGCAAGTTCAAAAATATTGTATCAACACTAAAAACTAAATCATTATACCAAATAATTTTAGATAAATATTTTATTTCATCTTAAATCTTTAATGGAACATAGCATATATTTTTGGTAATATGTAAATAATTATTACTATAGGGAGGTAAGTTTCTTAAGAAGTGACAAAAAAAAAATTATAACTTTTTAAAATATAGAGTTTATTCCTATTTATAACTGGTTTAAGAGGTGACCAATTTTTTTTTATTACTATATAGAAGTTATATTGTATGTATGTATATGTGTGTATATATATATGTGTGTTTTTTTAAAACGTAAATAAATATAAGGTAATAAATTTTGTTTCTGATGGAAAAATATCCTAATCTAGATTTGAATCCGAATGTGACGAGGTATCTGTTGTGATTCACCGATCACTCTTGGAGTGTTTGAGGAAAAACCGAATTGTATTTATTACTACAAGAATAATACACAAGTTTTACACAAAGAAAACTCACAAAAAACCTCACACTCTCTCAAGCTCTCTACTTGGAGCTTACACACTTTGGGATACAATGGGATGCATTTACAATGGACTCAAGGCTCCATTTTATAGAGCCTGAAAACGTGTGCACTGTTCACACGTTTTCACAGCTCAACACACAGCTCAACACACACACACGGTTTTGCTGACTTTAGCAACACTTCTATGTTGCTTTCTACTTTCGGTGGGCATGCTGGACTCTTGCAGGATTCTTCTTGCAAGCTGTTTCCAACAAATCTCCCCCTCGGTGAAGATTTCCCCCAAAGTCTGAGCCGACCATTATCATCCAAAAACCGGATCCTCCAAAAGGATCATCCCCTGGCTGCATCTGTATGACTGCCTACGTACCCCGAGTTGGGATCAAGCCAATCGTAGTTCTCTGTATCATCTGACAGCTATCCCGGTTATGTCTCTGCACAACTCTAGCTTGTCCCGATCATTGTTCCTTTATTGAAATGTCGGCTGTGTCTCTGCACAGCACACTTCACTGCATCTCTGTACAGTATTCTCCTGCTATGTCTCTGCATAGTACAATCCACTGTGTCTCTGCACAGTAATCTTCTATTGTGTCTCTGCATAATTTTGCTTCCATGTTTCTTCACTTCCTCAGTGCCTTCTAGCCTTTGGGAAACTCTCTGGCTCCCCCACATCAGTAAGCAGAATATATTCGGATCCCGGATATCTGGTTGATGGAATCCTGCCTCGCTCAGATCTTCTTTTCTGAGGTCCACTGGTTTCAGGAGGTCTATCATCATCCATCTCTGTGAATGATCTTGCAGCTTCTAGTGGAGTGGGTTGCGGCTCCCCCTGCTCAACACTTTCTTCTGTAATCTCCGATGGAACAGGCTGTGTCTCCCCCTGCTCAACATCTCTATCTGCCTCCTCTGGTTCTGCTTCTGGAATTTCCTCGTGCACCATATCTGTGGCCAATTGTGCTGGTGTTGGGTCTGGATTTCTGTTGGCACTGGTATTGGAAGATATTCTGGGCATTTCAATGTCTTCAATTGTCTGGTCTTCGAGAAACTCTACTTCTTGGCTTCTGATGACCATCTTTTCCTTCGGATCCCATAGTCTGTATCCAAATTCTTCATCTCCATGGCCTAGGAATATACATGGAGTTGTCCTTGCATCGAGCTTCTCCCTGAGCTCATTGGATACATGTACAACGGCTAAACAACTGAATACTCTAGGGTGAGTGTAGGAGGGATTCTTACCAGACCACACTTTCTCCGGAATCTCCAAGTTCAACGGTTCAGTTGGTGATCTGTTGATCAGGTAACATGCAGCACGAACAGCTTCCCCCCAGAATGGCTTTGGCAGCTTAGCCATACTGATCATTCCTCTGACTTTCTCCATAATGGTGCAGTTTATTCTCACAGCGACACCATTATGTTGTGGTGTGTGTGGAACAGTTCTCTCATGTCGAATCCCGTGTCTCCAGCAGTAGGCTTCGAACTCTCTGGAACTGTACTTGCCTCCATCGTCTGTGCGAAGACACTTCAATTTCTTCCCTGTTTCATGCTCTACCATGGCGTGGAACAGCTTGAACTGATCTAGGACCTGATCCTTCGTCTTGAGGAAATACACCCAGATTTTCCGTGAAGCATCATCAATGAAAGTCAGAAAATACTTGTTACCGCCCAATGAATCAACCTCCAAGGGACCACAAACATCAGAGTGCACCAGACTGAGCAACTCTGATCTTCTCTCTGAAGAGAAATCAAATGAGACTCTGCGTTGCTTACCAATTGAGTAGTGGTTGCAAGGACCTCGTGCAGCATCATTGGTAAGCTCCTTCTTGTTAAGGGTAGACAACCCTCTCCCACTCATGTGTCTGAGTCTCCGGTTCCACAGATTTTGAGAAGCCTCTTTTTCAGCTACATTGAGGCTGTCTGCACAAATCTTCACATGAGTCTTGTATAGTGCACCGCAAGCATGTCCTCGGGCGACAACCATGACACCTTTTGTCATTCTCCATGTGCCATTTCTGAAGTGATTTTCATAGCCCTGTTTGTCAAGAGCTATCCCCGAGAGTACATTCAGCCGAAGTTCTGGAACATGCAGGACATCCTTCAAGATCAATGTACACCCGACATTTGTCCGCAACTGAATATCACCAATTCCTACTATCCCAGAGGAACTGATATTTCCCATCTTCACTGCTCCAAAGTCTCCCGCTTTGTAGGTTGTGAAGTAATCTCTGTGAGGAGTGACGTGGTAGGATGCTGCAGTATCTACCACCCACTCAACATCTTGGGTTGCGTTGTGAAGGCATGTCTCTTCCTGTATGGAGCATATTGCTACATCTGCTTGGACAACGACCAGTGTCTCTCCTTCGTCATTCTTCGGCTAGTGATTGCCTTCTCTTTGCTCTCGTTGCAGTTTTCGGCAATTCTTCTTTAGGTGGCCTACAATGCCACAATGGTAGCACTTATAGGTAGGCTTCCTTCCATCTGAGGATCTACCCCTATTTGTGCTTCTGCCTCTCTCTCCGTCTCTTCCTTGATGTCTTCCTTGAGTCTCTGTGACAAAGGCTTCTGTCTGTTCTGAGCCAACATCTTTTCTCCTGGACTCCTCATTCGACAGGGCATCTTTTACCATAGGCATGGTAACTTTACCTCCTGGAGCGGAATTGCTGAGAGTAACCACCAATGTCTCCCAGCTATCAGGAAGGGAACTGAGTAGTAAGAGGGCTTGTACTTCATCTCCCAGCTGCATGTCTACTGCAGACAGCTGATTCACCAGGCTCTGGAACTCGTTGGTGTGTTCTGCAACGGAAGTTCCACTCCGTAGCTTCAGGTTCACCAAACGCCTCATTAACAGGGCTTTATTCCGAGCTGTCTTGGCCTGGAACATGTCTTCCAGCTTCTTCCACATTCATAAGCATCTGTGTCCTGTGCTACGTGGTGAAAGACACTATGACCAATCCACTGCCTAATCTGTCCCAAAGTTTTGCTGTTGAGTTTGTTACAGTCCACTCCTTAACAGACTCTGGTTTCTCTCCCTTAAACTCGATGACATCAAACAGATCTTTACAATGTAAAAAATCTATCATCCTAGGTCTCCATAGGGAGTAATTAGTGGCAGCCAACTTAATCATTGCACCAGAATGAGAATCCTCCATCTCCATTTTAAGTTTTAAAGTTTAAAATGGGAATACACTAAAATTGGGTCTGAATTTCACAAATCGGAGGTCACCGTTGCGTCCGGAACGGTCGAAAATGGTGGAATAGACACTTCTTTGGTCTAAATCCGACACAGGGGCTGATTTGTAAATTCCTAAAAATTCTGGGGCAAAACTGTAAATTTCAAAACTTCAGGGGGCCAAATGAAATTTACCAGGCTGCTGACGTGGCAGTGCTGACGTGGCAGGTGGGACCCACTTTGCTGACGTGGCGGCTGACGTGGCAGCTGACGTGGCGCTGACATGTCTGCTGACTGGGCGCTGACGTGGCGCTGACTGAGCGCTGACGTGGCGCTGACTGGGCGCTGACGTGGATCGTCTTCAACCTCTGGCGCGCGTGAGGCGCGTGCTGCGAGTGGGGCGCGTGAAGAGCCCTCTGGACGGCGCGTGCGGCGCGTGAGGGATGCTGGGACATCGTTTCGGTCACCGGAAAATACCACCGTGCTCGTCTCGACGTGATCTAGTTGATGGTACCCTCAAAAAGAATTTTTGACAACTTTTCCGGAACTCGAATTTTCCGAACCAAGCTCCGTTCTTCGGTTTTTCGATCCCAATGAAGAACCAAAGCTCTGATACCACTTGTTGTGATTCACCGATCACTCTTTGTGAGTGTTTGAGGAAAAACCGAATTGTATTTATTACTACAAGAATAATACACAAGTTTTACACAAAGAAAACTCACAAAAAACCTCACACTCTCTCAAGCTCTCTACTTGGAGCTTACACACTTTGGGATACAATGGGATGCATTTACAATGGACTCAAGGCTCCATTTTATAGAGCCTGAAAACGTGTGCACTGTTCACACGTTTCACAGCTCAACACACACACACGGTTTTGCTGACTTTAGCAACACTTCTATGTTGCTTTCTACTTTCGGTGGGCATGCTGGACTCTTGCTGGATTCTTCTTGCAAGCTGTTTCCAACAGTATCTGGTTCTAGATATAGGCATCCTAGTTCACAATACAGCATAATTGCCTGGCCTAAGGCACAAGCATCTGCCAAGCTTACTTCATTTACATTCTGACCCCATCCGGTACACTGAGATCACACCAGCATTAGGGTTAGTGAACAGGGCAGCTAGCAGTAGGCACTAGGCACTAGGCAGGCAGATTAGGGATATTGCGAGTGGTAATTGATGCTCAAGGTGTCACATGCGATTTTCAGATAGCGGAAAGTCGGACTTGTGCGGTATTTACCGAGACTCACCTTTGCCACAAATATGATTTGCGGCAAAATGACTTGCAACAACAACTCCAATATTTTACGACAAGTGTGAGTATCTCGTTGCGAGTGTGATTAGTGGAAAACGCAACCCGTACCATTAGACTAGCTTAATAGTTAGTGATTGGCTTAGCATCTGTTGGGATTAGGGGTAGACCGAAAAATAAATGAAACCAAAAAACCGAACCGAAATGAAGTGACAAATTTTTTATTTTTAAAAATAATTATTCGATATTTTAATTAAAAAATTAAACCAAACCGAATTAGAATAAGTTTTTAACTAAAAAAACCTAACCGAACCGAATTAAATGAATAATTTAATTTATTAAATCTTTTAAAACAAAATCATATTATGATATTATTTTATAATTATATTTGTTACATTATTTAATTTATTTAGCGTTTAGTGAAAAAAATATTTGGTGTAGTTGTGATGATTAGAAGAGTTAAAATATATAAAAAAAAAATTAAAGAAATGTTAGATTTAGTGAATGTTTTAAAATATAATTTTACCGAACAGAACTGATAATTAAAAATAATTATAATTTTTAATTAAAAAAACCTTACAATTACCTTTTTAAAAAAATTGAATAATTATAATTACAATTTTTTTATAATCATACCGAACCGGACCGAACTAAACACCAAGTTAAGGAGATGACAACAAATAGAAGAAAAAAAAAGGCTGAATCTCGCAAATTACTCCGATGTTTGAGATGTTTAGTAACCAGGAGTATCGTGCACCCCACAACTACTTTTGCGTCAAACGAAAACTCGAGTGTTGAGTATGCAAAGTAACTTGAGTTGGTGAAATTATTGAGTAACCAACAACTCGAGTATTGAGTATGCAAAGTAACTTGAGTTGGTGAAATTATTGAGTAACCACAGACTCGCATCACAAATGTGTAATCTTTGAGTCAAATGGCAATTTGACGACTTAAGGAAGCTAGGGTGAACCCTACATAAGATAAACAATTGAGAAATTTTGGACACTCTTTGATCCCTAACTAGGTGTTGGATTACCTTGACCAAGGAAAAAAATGAAAAATGAACTTAAAATGCTAGTACTAGTCTACACTTAATGCTAGCATAAATCGATCCGGGTTGAGCATAATTCTTTATAGAAGAATCACACTCACACATGGAGAATCATTCGAAAAATAAAACCTTAGTTGTGATTGAATTTTGAATTTGGATAATGCTCAACCTTTGAAAGAGGTGGAATTTATGAAAAAACTTTTTATAAAATGTGAGGAGTCATTGCATGATAAAATTTAGAAGAAAATATCGATGATTTGAAAATCCCAAAGAATAATTTGAACAAAGATGAGACGAACCCGAAAATACCTCTGCAGACAAGCATCACAACTCCTACCCGCCGAAGAATGGTCAGTCAACCAAAAATCGAATCACTTTCTTCATCAATTTGTCCATATAAACAACTCTATTAAACCTTCAAATTCCATTTTTTTTTAAAAAAAAAAAAAAAAAACAATTGCTAAAATCACTTTGGTTGGCCTTTTTTAAAGTGACGAAAATTTCACCAAAACAATATGTATTTTTCATTTTTAGCCACATCATAGTTTTAACAAAATCAGAATGTCCTCATATATATATATATATATATATTAACAACAGTAAATCTAAAAGGAACAACAATAAATCTCGTTATATATTTATTTTAACCACAGTAAATCTAAAAGGAACAACAATAAATCTCGTTAAATAGGAGAAGATTATCCAGTCGGATCGGAATAAGATACAGCAACTAAATGTTGTGGGTTAATTAAATTGTCCACCATTCATTGCAGGCTACAACTTACACGTTTATCCACTCAAATCGCGCCACATCAGATACCTCAGCGAATTCATCGATCTTAACTTGGAAACGGCTGCACTAGAACCAAATCTGATCCAACTCACATACAACATTGTAGACAACCACGTGGACAAAGTAAAAACGAACACGTGGAGAGAAAAATCCAGACACTTCAGTCGGATCGAAACATCTCGAAAACTGGAGATTTTTTGCATTTGAAAAATCATCTCGCAACGGCAAGGCATTTTTATAAAAGGCGGAAATTTGAAACACATTTAATCTCATAGAAGAACAGAACTGATCGTATTAATCTTTAAGAGAGGTCACAACAAGAAACAGAGTCGCGCTTTTTTCGGGTTTGTGGATTGAATTCGCTCCAATAAACTGAGTCATTCGGATTGTGGAACGCGTTGGTGGCTTTTTCGTTTCTTCTCTACACTGTAAATGTAAGTGTTATTTAAATTCTTCTCTTATCTTAATAATTACAATTAATTTTTTGTAATGTGTATTACTTCTAAATCTTTTAAGTTCTTGATGACCAATCACATGTTGATTGCTAACAAAGTACATTTAGAAGTTGATAATTCTACAAGTAATTTGATAATTCTATACATATATAAATTTTAAAAACTGATTTGCTAAGCATATTTAATAAATATTTCATAAGTGATTTTTACGAAATCCACATTTACAAAAAATATATATATATATATATTATAAATTATGTAGAAAGTGATTATTTTCTCAGAAGTTCTTCTTGTTGTTCAAGTGGAAGCCTAGTTAATGAACTCTTGCGATTTCTTGGTGCCATTTTCATACCTCTTTCATTCTGTAGAAATGCCTAGACTTGGAGATGATCCAAGTGATTTTGTTTGGCACTAATCATCTTGTCAATTTGCTTTCTTAGGGATTTTCGCTCTATAACATTTTAGTTTCACTCTACCTTTACATTGTATATATGATTTGATACTTACCCGTCCTTGCTCTTTTCTCCAGATATAACCTACTACCAAGTCATCCGTGGTTCTTCGAGCAACATTTTCAAGATGATGCCAATTTACATGGACTCATACCCTCACCAGAGAAACCAAATGCCTTTCCCTCAATATTATTATCCAAGCCCTGGTAATATTCCCCCTCACATGATGGTGGATCATTCTAAACCTCATGTAATGTATGAATCTTGGCCTCATGTCAACAACTATGGCTATTCAATGCCGTGTCATGGTTGCTGCAATCGTTGCAACTTCCCAGGTTATTATGGTTTTAGACCTACTTTCTCTCATGTTTCACCTGCATCACCATTTCACTATTGCGGACATAATCCTCCATTCCCTGAACCATATCCTGTCCATTATGCTCCCCATCCACATCAGGCAATGGAGCACCGGAGATATGAGTATGATAAAGATGCACATAGAGACTATCAATGTTGTGGCTGTCCTAGTCACCTGAGCAACCAGAAAACTGACAAAGGTGTGAAAATTGAAGAGCAGGAGCCTGATGTGGGAAAGAAGAGTGATTCATTGGTTCCAATTCAGTCAAAAAATTATCCATTTCCAATTGTATGGATTCCACCCGAGTACATGAAGAAAAATGATGAACACAGAAGCCCTTGGGAATTTGAGGCGGCAGGGCAGGAGAAAGTTCCACCTGATACAAAGTCCAATGAGAATATGAAGACTTCTGATGGGAAGCCAAAAGAGTGGAATGGCTGGTTTCCACTTGACGTGAATAGCCTTAAATCTTTGATGCAGGGTGAAGATGAGAAGAGGAAACAGAATCAACAAAATGAGAACGGGTTGAGGCAATTCTCGCATCCTATTGTCTGGATGCCGTCTAACAATGAGCAAAGGGAGCCTGAAAGGAAGGACCAAAGGAAGGAGAACACCTGGTTGCCACTGGATATGGATAAATCTTTGATTCAGGGTGAAGATGGTAAAAGAATCAATGATCAACAAAATGATAATACAATGAGGCAATTCCCATATCCTATTTTCTGGTTGCCTTTTCAAACTGAGCAAGAGGAGGCTGAAAAGAAAGATCGAAGGGAGATGAATGATGCTCGAATGTCAACCGAAGAACAACCTTCTGGCTTCAAGTTCATGCAGGTGAAGCCTCCGGAGAGTGATGATATCATGAAAAATTTTGAGATGAACAAGGAAAATCATGGCGGTCAGGCTAAAAGCTCACAGATGATGGAAGGCAAAGCTAGTCAGAAATTTATTCCTGTGAAGCAAGTGGAAGCAGATAGGGAGGACAACTCTGACAGCACAGAGAAGAAAGATGCAACTAATAATTCCTCTCGAACCAGCAAGAAGAGACAGTCCTTATCTCCTCCAAAGACATCGAAATTGCCTCCCGTTTGTTTGAGACTGGAGCCTTTGTCAAGGAAGAAAAACGATAATGGCAATTCAAGGTCTCCTAGTCCTCCTAGCCTGAAAAGACAGTCGCAAGAAGACACTCCCAAACCCTCCGCTTCATCAAGTTTGAAAGAGAAG
This sequence comes from Zanthoxylum bungeanum, assembly GCA_019454045.1. NCBI lineage: Eukaryota > Viridiplantae > Streptophyta > Magnoliopsida > Sapindales > Rutaceae > Zanthoxylum > Zanthoxylum bungeanum. The sequence continues at coordinate 35,441 of SKCR01046330.1, forward strand.
ACTCCCCCAGGTTTGCAATCTGCTGATGTTTCCTTGAACACAAGCAGAGATGTGGACCCAAACAAAGTAGAGCGAAAAGCAATCAACGTCGTAGATGGTAAAACTTGTGAAAATAAAAATGAGTATTTGAAGAATGGTTCTCATACGGAAGATTCCGTTAAGCTGTCCATTGGTTCTCAAGAAGATGCGACTGGGAAATCATCCACCGAGGGAGGAAAAGACACTGGTGGATGTGACCTAATTCAAAATAAGGGGGTAAGATGTGAGAAAGATATGATGACTGAGTACGCAACCGAAGAAAATAAAATCACTGATGCAACTGAATCAGTTATTGGTGAATTTAAGGCAAAGAAAAAGAACTTGTCAGATGTCCAAGCAGCTGTTCTCGTTCAGTCTGCCTACCGCGGGTTTGAGGTGAGGAAATTGGAGCCACTAAAGAAATTGAAGCAAATGGCTGAGGTCCGTCAACAAGTAGCTGAGATCAGAAATCGTATTCAGGCCCTTGAGTCTTATTCTGATTTGCAGAAAAATGACAAGGAAAGAGTGGTGATTGGAGAAATGATAATGAGGCTTCTACTGAAATTAGACTCCATTCAGGTGTGTGTCCACCTAATCTTAACAGTTATTTTTGTTAAGAAATTGATATTCTTTTATTGTGATCTCTGCATAATAGAACTATTAGATATTTTTGTGTCCCGTGAATTTTGACTAAAATTTAGAATCCATATGCTTAGTGCTGGGATCCCTCTATAGTTTGAACATAGATGAAATCTTTGACATGCATACACATGGACATATTATAAATCTACAGCTTCTAATTAAGTTCTTCCGAAGTATTTGAAGATTTCCTTTTTCTTTTTCGATTAAATGTTCTAGTTATTTTGATTGTTATTATTATTCTTGATTTACAGGGCTTGCATCCAAGTCTCAGAGAAACTCGGAAAGCTTTGGCAAAGGATCTTGTAACCTTGCAGGAGGAACTTGATTCTTTGATGATGAAGTCTAAGGAGGTAACTGTTGCTAAAATTGCAAACAATTCTGGTATTAATGTTTGTGGCTATGCGGGAATGCATGAAATGCCAAACCAGGTTGTGCAAAATATTGAAAACTCTTCTGAGACCAGTCATGATGATGCTGTTAATATCAAAGAACAAGATCGGGGTAAGCTTTCCTCAACTGCAGATCTTGTATTGAACTGTCAGGGTGAGGAGACCTCAGAGCCAGCCTCCCTTGGTGACAAAAAAGTGTTGGGAAGATGTGAACATGAAGTGAGAGAATTACCAGGGATAAATAGCGTGGAGTCTCAAGTAGGGGAATCTGCTTCAGATATGGTACAAGATAAGGCTTCGTATGGAGGGGTTGATGTTTCGCAACCTGTAGTGACTAAGATACGGAAGGAAGATAATACACATTCTCAGCTTCAGCTGCCTGCCACCAGCTCTGAGGAAGTGACTGTGGCACAACTTCAGGACTCATATGATGATCCAAAAGCTGTGAATGTTGCCAAGGTTGATGGAGTGAATGGTGGAGTTCATGTTGAGGATAATCTAGAAGTGGAATTACCCCTGAAATTGATTGATGAGGAGGCACATGTTCCTGAATTGGGGAATGATGAATCAGCTGGGGAAGGGAAAAGTGAAATTGTCGACGGTGAGGTGAAATCACACATGTTAGCTGGTCCATCTTTTCCCTCTGTAGTTGATAACATTGATGACATTGGGAAACCAGCAAGTAATGTAGATCCAGAAGCAAATCTGGTAGCTGAACTGCCAATTGGAGTACTAGAAGAAGACCTAGCTGTTGAAAACAAGCAAAGTGAAACAGAACCAGAAACAAATTTGGTAGCTGAATTGCCAGTTGGAGTACTTGAAGAAGATCTAGCTCTTGAAAATAAAGAAAGTGAAACAGAAAATCTGGTAGGTGAACTGCCAGTTGGAGTACCTGAAGACCCCGAAGCTCTTGCCAAAGAACAATGTGAAACTGTGAGGGATAAGGTGATAAGCAGCAGAGAAGAAAGGTACGATGCGGCAACCAAAACAACTCCGCCAAGTGAGTTAGAGGATGTGGTTATGGTGGACGAATTGCTTGGAAGTGCAGTACTGAAAACAGAGAATAACCCACCATGGGCTTCAATAGAAGGGGGAGTAAGAAGCGATGAATTACACGTAAATGAAGAAAAGTATAGCGGAAGGGCTGATATTGATAAGATGCCCTCCCCTATTCAGGAGCTCGAGGTAACAAAAGAAAATGTCCAGCAACAAGTAGTAGATGGGAACAAGGAAGATGAAGTGATGGAGAAGGAACGACATTGCCATGAGCTAGAAAATGTAATTGACGGAGACAAAAGGGATGAGACTAATGAGTCAGAAATAACCACAGAGGACATTGTTGCTGCCACACCACCTTCTCAGATGTCTACTGATGAGAATGACATTGCAATGAAAAGCGACAGGAAGTTGATAGAAGAGAATGCGAAGCTGAGGGAAATGATGGAGAGGCTGATGGAAGCTGGAAAAGAGCAATTGACTGTCATATCCCAATTAACTGGAAGAGTGAAAGATTTAGAGCGAAAGCTGTCTAAGAAGAAAAAATTGAGAACACCGAAAAGGTACAAACGAAAGGGAAACACCACATTTTCTTACATAATGAATTAATTATATTTTCAAGCATGATATCAATCAATTCAGTGGTAACTGAATGTATTCTAGCCTAGGAGCTTCAATTTTTTCAGTGTATGACGTGGCAGACCATGAAGTGGGGAAATGAATAAAAGAAGAATCTAAATCTATTTCGATTCTAATTTTCAATTTGATCCAATCCAATGAAAGAAAATGTCAATTTATATTTTCTAGTAGGAAAAAAATAAAAGATGTTTAAAAGAAATTAACCGAGGCTGGTTATGCGGGATTTATCTTATTAGAAATAAATATGATAAATATCAAATGTAAAAAAAAAAAAAAAAAAATAATTAGGATCGTATCTTCAACCATCATTTTGGGTCCAAGAGCGGCTAGCCCCTCCCCAATTTCTAAATAATTATTATTAATAGCATTTAAATTATTATCAGTACCTTTTGTTCTTGGTAAAAAAAAAATAATGGATGACAAACATTTAGATACTTACTATTAATAAATTTTAGATGATTATAATATCATTTTAAATATTTTTAATATTAAATCAGGATAGTCCTTATATATAATTTATCCTCTATTGCTCATATCCTGAAAAATTTTATCTCTTTTTTTCCTCATTATATTTTACCATTGCGAAAAAAGTGCTGATATTTTATCACCGACAAATGTGTTCACACTAAAATTAGGGGTGACAATTTGAGTTAGAATTCATTTATTCGTTCGATTCGATTCGCTTTAAGGCGAATATAGGTTTGAAAAAATGGATCTGTTTAATAAATGAGTCAATTCGATTCGATTCGTTTATTAAACGGATCGTATACGAATTTAAGCTCATTGATTCGTTTATTCGTTTAGGATTCGTTTTATTATTTTCTTTTACTATTTATTATTATTTTCAATTAAGATTTGAGAAATTATGGCTAATTACTATAGAAAAAATAATATTGTTGATATTTGGTGAGATATTTTTAGTAAATATATTAATTATATATTTCATATGTATATATTTATGGAAAAATAATGTAAATAAATTATGGTAAATTATGTTATTGAATACTATCATGATTAAACGAATATTCGTATTCGATTCGTTTAATAAACGAATCGAATACGAATCCTGATATTAGGATTCGTTTAATAAACGAATCGAATACGAATCCATCACATTTTTATTCTATTCATTTAGGATTCGATACAAATTCGATTCGTTGATTCGTTTTGTCACCCCTAACTAAAATATTAAATATCAAGATTTATTCGAGGAAATTATAATTTAAGAAGGAAATTAAGCCTCGAACATGAAATTGGTTCATAAGCTATTTCCTTTCCAACTTCCTCTCCATGTACACACTTCCTCTCCAACTTACTCCACATGAACTACTTTTTCTCCAATTTCCACTCCATGAGTTATTTCCTCTCCAAAAAACCACTTTCTGCCAAAACTGTTCCGCCATACATACACGCGTCCTAAAGTAACGAATTGGAAGTTGAGCAACAATGATAGTTAAGCCCAATTAAAATAACTCAGGAGCTCATTTTCTAATTAAGCAAGAAATTATTATTTTTAAGTAGGAAAATAATAAATCTAGAAAGAAAATATCAAGTGTCAAACCCACCCATCCACAAATACACACACTCCCTGAAGTAAAGAAACATGAAAAATTGGCGATGGAAGTTAAAAGAAGTTGAAAGAGTTGAAGGAAGAAGTGGATGAAGTTATTTATAGAGCGTATAAAATCCAAGGATGAGCCAAAAGAGGGGAACCCTGAACATCGATCAAAAAATCAATGCGTCTTTTTAATTAGTTTCACTTTGTAGTTAAATCTCTTTAAGCTTTCTTCTATAATTAGAACATGTTTTAAAATCCAATAAATTTACGATTCAGTAATTTACGATTCCTTCTTCTCTAATTAAATTTTCAATTCTAGTAAAGGTTTTCTTTCCAGTAATTTTTAATTCTTTGTCTTTTATTAGCGTCCTAGAATTTAATTGTCTATCTTATTCATGCTTTAGAAATCAATTTCTTACAATTGTTTGATTAGACGTCAGTCATTAACGTTGAGGATTCACTCCTTTGTCACGCTCAATAACACACCACTTTTGGAGCTAATAGTGATTTTGCCACACCCGATGGGACCCACTAGCAAGATGCCCTCAAAGACGAGAAGTAATGTTGGAAAAGATGTTTTCACATATGATGTAGAGGTTGCTCCTACAATAGTAGGGTAAGGACAAGAAGGAATCGTTCCATACCTGGTAGAGCAAATTAAGAGGAACCTGACTCCTCTTGAAATTCACAATCAGGAAAATCAGACTCCAGTGGGACCTATTATTGGAGTCTTAGGTGATGCAGTTTCACCTACCAATTTAAGTGCTGATTTGGTTAATTTTACAGATATAATAATAAGAGGATGGAGGTTGGCCAAAGAAAAGCCAACAAGCCTTGGAGATGATCGAGAAACTCATTTCCTGTCAAACTTAATCCAGTCCCAGGAGTGAAAGGAATGGAGAATAGGAAGCAACCTCTAAGCCGATTAGACAGGAAGAACTCGAGGGATATTTCTTCGGAAGCTCTCATGAATGTCCTTATGAGGCAAATCCACACTCTCATCTTCCTCCACTGGAAGAAATATACCAACCTATAAGAAAGTAAGTTGGAGGATTCATCAAGATTCATGCTATTAATGGCCGTCATTTTGGCAATGGCGGGCCTGTGGCTCCTATAGCTCCTCAATAATTCCTTGGAGTTGTAATACCCTAAGTATTTTGCATGTTCAGTATGGTCATCATGGTCATGTAAGTGAAGCGTATTGCTTGTGTTAGATGTATGCATGTTGGTTGAGATTCTGGATTGAGTCCAAGAGCATTTGTGATAATTTTGCATTCATTTTGCCTTAGATTTTCCATTCCAGTATGTTCGCGTTTGTGTTGCGTTTGTGTGGGCGTTCGCACGCAAACCAGTATTTTCATTTATGGCACGTTCTTCTGTCCTTTTGAACGAAGCTTTCCAGAGAGCCTTAATTTGAGTCACGTTCGATAAGTCGTTCGAACACAACAATGATTTTTAGACAGAATATTCTGGATTTTAGCCCATTATAAATAGGATCCTTAAGACGTTTTCTTCATTTTCTCCCCTCTTTCTCCCTCACGACATTTTCTCTCTAAAAAAACCTCGCATTATATCTTTGAATCAAGTATGGATCTTGAAGATTCTCCTACATTCCAAGCTTTATGAAGCTCAGGTAAGCCCTCTAAGCCCTTCTTTAGCTCTTGCTTTGGGTTTGGGTGAATCCCATTTTTTGATCTAAGTTTGTTTTGCATGATTTGGATGATTAGCGAGTTAAGTATGCCTAGTTAAGTAAGTATTGTCATGAATTAAGCATGAAATGAGTTGAAACCTAAGATATGTGTGAAGTGTTGAAACCATATGATTTGTGGACTTTGAAAAGCTATAGAATCTATGAGTTGAGAAGCAACAATAGGGTTCATAAGAGTATTTGCTAGTATGAAACAAGTATAAAATAAGTTAGATCCAAACTATCAGGGTTTTGGGATGGTTAAAACCGCAGGTTTGGGTGGTTTGGTAAGAGTATGCATAAGAACCTTATTTTATGAATGTATAGACATAAATGGTAA
>SKCR01046331.1:0-57843 GCA_019454045.1 Zanthoxylum bungeanum
TTGTGAGCCATGTGCCATCCATCTATTCCAAGTTATAGGCCCCCGACTTGATGACCTCATTAATTTGCATCTATTCTTCTACTGAGGCTTCCTCATTTCTATGATAACAACTCGTCTTATTTTTTGGATAATTTTTATACTGATCCCCACATATGGCACTAACTGTTGACGATCGTTTTTCATTCAAATGGTAAAATATGGAATTCACCTCTCAATAAACCTCTTTAAATGGTGAATTTGTATGGCTAGTAGGCAACCGCAAACACTTGACAAAAGACAGATAAATCCCAGAGGCAATGGTACGTTTCTCGGTGGAAATTAGCTCTACCCTACATCCATGGAGAAATGAGCTCACTTTTATTATTCTCGGATAATGACCAACCTGATTTGATAAGTGGGATAAACAACATAAAATATGTTGGGTCACGACTAGCACCTAAAAAATGGTTGGGTCCTGACTAGCTTAAGCTACTTCCCTCAGAGTAGTTAGGTATATGACTCACTTTCTCTCTTAATCACTTATTTTTCTCTCAAATTATAAGAGGTATGAATACAATTCCAAAGAATCATTTTTTTTCTCAAATGACTTCATCTGCTTATGTAGGCTCCAGAATCATTATTGTAATGATTCTCATTTCATCCTACATCACTTAATCACCATTGCTACCCTTGAGTTATTTGCTTCTACCACTTTCTCAGGAAATCTCATTCCAGTTGTCCTACTATTTGCCCCGACCTACAGCACTACTTGCTAGCTATCATGGTACTACAAACCACACCGGCTGATAGGTCTTAACAACATCTTACAAGCGTCATATGGACCACTACTTTAATCGTTTCATTTTTTAGCCTTCTGATGCAACTCTTTTCCAAGCAAAGAATATGTTATGCTAGTTGAGATACTCGTGTATCACCTCCTGTTAGACATTATGTCCCATAGCGTCACTGTTTGTAAATGATATTGTATTATTGTACAAAATTAACTATGTGATAATGAAATTGCCTTTTGCCGTTTTGTAATATTATTTACTTTGATTAATAAATGGCGAAAGTCCATATGATTAATACTAGATTGAGATGATATGAGACAGTATCAATCTATAAAAGTTTAATCATTAAATATCCCTAGTCGGAGTATTATCGAGATCGGACATCGATAATGCGGAATAGACTAGTATTGCGCTTGTGCGTTGTGAGGGCACAACAGCATAGTTTCTCATATATTTAAGTATTGGATACTTATGCAAGTGCATAGGAGGTTGTGTTTTACCGATGGTACGGAAAACAGCTTCGCTCTGGATAGACCCCGCGGAATCCCATTGGTAGTATGTCTGCGTGTCTATGGGAGGCCGCATCAGGGTAGGTGTATATGGTCTTAACCTGAGACTTACATCGCTAGTACTTGCGACAATCGGTAAACTTTGGTTTTGGTGGTTGGGGACCCTACCGGTTCTGTGTACACCTCTTCTGGGTTTATCGAGAATCGTAGTGTACTGGATGTGATGTCAAGATGGAAGTATCGCTTCAGACATATGGAGGTGATGATCACGCAGGACACAGAACTAGTACTCTATAAAAGGTTGCAACCGTCGGGACAATATGACTAGGTCAGGATTGTCTGATTTAAAGAGACTAGCTGCTTGATGTCCGATATATGTTTCGTACGGGGCAGACACATCTCCAGCCCCAGGCCTAGCATGTGATCATCCGATACTGGATCGATGTACGCAATACTACGGTATACTACGCTTGATACAGATCTTATATTCCTATAAGAATATTTCTGGAGAATTGGGTAGGCATGGCGCTTTGCTAGAAGCCAACCTTGTCTTGTAAATCGGTAAAGACGTAGTACGAGGTACGTACGTGTTCGGATTATCCGACGACCGTATTTACTGCCAAAATATCCGGAGATCTCTTGGGTCGCTTCCTGAAGATTCACCTATGATATTTGATTCGGACTTAATTAATCTTGGATTAATGCGGAGAAACTTTATCTTGGATAAAGTGCCTTATTTAGAGAGAGAACGATTAATTTGGAATTAATCGATAAAATTATTATATTCGATATAATAATCGAAATTCGATTTCGACGCGAAATTAAAATTAGATTTTAATTCGGGCATACGAGTTAATTAGAGAATTAATTCGTTAGCGACGTAAATAATAATTTCGCTAGGCGCAATTATTTATTTAAATTCGATTTAATTAACGTCGCGACGTAAGCTCGGTATTTCGGAAATATCGAACCCGAACGCGTGAGTGGACGTGGGCCCACTTTCATTGGGAAACGTGTGGGGCCCACATGACACTTGTCATTATATGCATTATTTTATTGATAAGGCATTGCATGGTGATAGTGTGCATTACACTCAAATGTTTTGCATGGAGTTTGAGTGTTTGACACTCTAAGCCATTGCATGGTTTGTGTCATAGATTTATTATTAATTTAATAAAATTATGGCATAAATATAAATTGATTTTTGGTAAAACAAAAAAAAATCAATTACACAAAACTCTTTCTCTCTCTTTCTTCACATTGCCGTGAACTCCATTGGAAGGGCAAAGGAAGATTTGATCTTCCATTCTCCATTTTTGCTAGCACAAGCAAGGGATCAAAAGAGGTGATAGGGAAACCATCAAAGAGCTTGGAATACAAAAGCTTGGAGCTTCAAGTCTTCTTCCTCCTCTTGGCCGAATCTTCCAACACTTGGAGCTTCCACCATTTGATCATCTTCTTCATCACATAGCTTTGTAAGTATGATTCCGCCATGCTTCAAGTCTTTTATATATATTCATTTATAGTATTTCATATGCTTAATCTTTGTTTGGGACATATTATAGAAACCAACAATGGTATCATTGAGCTAGGTTTAAGCATGAAATACTTTAGGTTAAAATTTGACAAAATTGGTTGAAGCATGTTCTTGTGAAATTTGATGAATGAGTATGCTTGCATGTATGTAAATGACATTTATATGGAATCAATTTTATGAAAAATGCATTGGATGATTTTTTCCCCAAAATTTTGACCTTGGCCGAATGGGTGTGAAAATTGATTGAAGCATGTTCTTGTGAAATTTGATGAATAAGTATGCTTGCATGTATAAGAATGATATTACATGGAATCAATTTTATGAAAAATGCATTGGATGATTTTTCCCCCCAAATCTTGACCTTGGCCGAATGGATGAAGAAATTGATATAAGCATGTTCTTGTGAAATTTGATTAATAAGTATGCTTGCATGTATATAACATGATGTTATATGGAATCAATTTATGAAAATGCATTGGATGATTTTTTCCCAATTCATGCCTTGGCCGAATGTGTGCTACTTGGAGTGATTGGAATTTTTTGTGTTTAAGATCATTGATGACTTAGAACGTGTACGGGACGTAGATTATAATTCAATCGGATTGAAAAACAAATCGCACGAAAACTCACCTCTCACCTTGGCCGAATACAAGGACATGTAAAGGAGTTGATTTTTTTAAATTAATGTTGGACATTTATTTTTGAAAAATTGATTAATAAATTAAATGGGTATTTTTGAAATATTGGTTAATATATTAATCTTGGTATTACACTTTAATTAATTGGACTTTAATGTTTGGAATATTAAAATTTAATTAATGGGCTTTAATAAATTTAATTGGGCCTTATGGGCTTAAAATTGGTTTTATGGCACTTAGGGTGATTCCTTATTTGGGCTTGGTAATTGGGTTTGACCCACATTGACCAAAGCCCAAGCCTTAATAAATCAATTCTAAGCCCATTTGACTTGAATTAAATTCAACATTGGATGTTAGTTGGGCTTTGAGACCCAATAGGATTAGATTTAGAATCTAAGTCTTTAAAGCAAATTAAAAGTGTAAACATTTAATTTGGAATTAAATAATTGAATTAGTATTGAATACGAATTAAATTAGATTTAATAGTAGTTCGATATAATTCGCGAATTCGTACCTTATGTACTTATTCTCAATCGAGTTGGACTCGCGCAAAATCAAACCGTTGTTTGAACATTGGATGATCACTTAACTAAGACTAATTAATTGGATTAGATTGGTTGTAAAAGCATGTCTTGTTTGAATATATATGTATGTGATGAATGAATAGTGTATATCGGATGGATATTAGAAGGGAAAGGTAATTTTAGAAATTATTGTAAATTTGGAATTTATAAATTGGACCTGCGTGTCCAGCCTTATCTCTTTATCTCTTTGTATTCTCTTCTCACCTAATTCCCCTCAATGTAAATGAGGTTTCTCTTATTGTATTATGTAATTGGGTAGTTGTAGAATAGTGCTAGCGGGGAGAGGAAAGGGAGTGATTTGTTCTAGGAACAAGTTGTTTATATATCCATCCGCATATCACTATTAATTTACTTTACGCGCTTTATGATGTTTTAGAAGCATGCTTAAGGTGTATGATGATGAGACCTAACAAAGATAAATAATTGGTTGCCAATTACGCGAAAATCCCTCAATTTATATTAAGCGAATATCCTTCCATTGAATGGTTCTTGTTCAAGATCCGAAGTTGGCATTGGTTTGTTTTTGACCAAAGTCAAGACCTTTGTCAACCTAGGATGTACTTGAATCATGAGAGTTTTGTTGCATATCGGTGTCTTGTCCAAATCGTGATTTTTATTGGCCAAAGTCAAGGTCACTTTTTGTCCAACGACATTGATTACGAAACTTTCCTCGTCAATGGGTCCCGCTTAACTGGAATCATTAGGTTTGTTTTTGGCCAAAGCCAAGGCCTAGTTGATTCGGAGGATGGTTAGGAAAATGTATTGGATACATTGACATTATACATATGTTTCGGACTTGGATGTCCACCTAACCGGATCTAGGAATTGGATGAGATCCAATTGATCATGGAGATCTACCTATGTTAAAGCATACAATTTTTTATGGGCCAAAGTCAAGGTTGTGTGTTATTTAACGGGATCCTAGCCCACTAGGAAATTAGATTTCCCGAGTTCTCTACAGAGGGTTAGAAACTTGAAGAAAATAGTGGGAGGCTATTATTGAATTTGCAATTTCGTTCAGATACTTAGCCTTACGCGTCTTTCAAAATTTTTCGTCAATATTTAATAATTAGTTGGACTAATATATTGTTATTTTTTGTAACAGTTTGACTGTACCCATAACATCGTTGACTTTATAGTTGGACTATAGTTGTCAAGATGATGGAAAGGTAATATCCGCGACATAATCATGGGCGATAATGTCTTCAAAGGGACAAACTTTGCCGACTGGGAAATGAACCTCAAGATAGTGCTTGGGGCTGAGAGGATACTGTATACTATTCAGAGACCTCTCCCGCCTAAACCCACTGAGCCACTGGAGCTAGAGTTATGGAAAACTCATAGTGACGATTGTGACCAAGCTCAGTCAGTTATGCTAGCTGCAATGACCCAGCATTTCAGACGCCAGAATAGGGACTTGGATCCCTATAACATGATGGCAAGATTGCGTGATCTTCACCGCACCAATAAGCGGATGAAGAGGTACGAGCTAGTAAGGAAACTCTTCCGCTCCCGGATGACAGATGGCGCATCAGTTGAAGCCCACGGGACTCAAATGATCGCCGATATTGATGAGTTGGCCAATATGGGAATAGTCTTGGAGGCTGAGCTGACTATAGATATGATCTTGCAGTCACTTCCTGATACTTGGAAACAAATCATAGTCAACTACAAGTTGATGGATACAGATGACACTCTTGGAGAGCTGTTATCTATCTTGAAGGATCCGAAAGGGAACTCCTAAAGGGGAGCAAGCGCGAGGCGCATTTTGCATCGACCTCTCATGCGCCAAAGGGTGGCCCCAAGGCAATTGGAGGTGCAAGGAAGAAGAAGTTCAAGAAAAAGGGCAAAGGCAAGTTGACAGTGGCTTCTAGGAAGCCAAAGGACAAATCTCACGACATCTGCCTCAACTGCGGCAAGAGGGGTCACTGGAAACGTGACTGCCGAATGGGCAAAGGCAGAAGGAGGATATCAAGGATGGCAAGGCTATCGCTTCTGGTATGTTTGTTATTGAGATAAATATGAATACTTCTAGTTTTAAAAATTGGATTTTTGATTCTGGTTGTGGTGCTCATATTTGTACTGATGTGCAGGATCTGCAGGATAGCAGGGTGCTGGCATCCGGGGAGATGGATCTACGGGTTGGAAACGGAACACCAGTTGCTGTTTTGGCCGTAGGGACTTTTGTTTTAGAACTGCCCTCAGGGCATGAACTTAAACTTTTGAACTGTTATTTTGTACCTAGTTTAACTAGGAATATTATATCTGTATCCTTGTTAACCCAGCAGGGTTACACTTTTGTATTCAGGAACACTGGGTGTTATTTATATAAAAATGATGCAGAAATTTGCACAGCTGTTGCAAATAACGGTCTTTATATTTTGAATATAAATGAATCTCCTAAAATGACAAACAAAGGCTCAAGAGAAATAATCTAAAAGATGAAGCTTATATGTGGCATTGTCGTCTGGGACACATCAACAAGACTCGCATATCCACACTTTCGAAGAGTGGGTACTTGGACGAATTTGATCCCAATTCATATGACGTCTGCGAATCTTGTCTTTTAGGCAAAATGCCTAAATCACCTTTTAGCGGTAAAGGTGAACGTGCCACAGAACTGTTGGCTCTCGTTCATACTGACGTATGCGGGCCCATGTCTAGCCAGGCTAGAGGTGGATTTCACTACTTCGTAACCTTTACAGATGATGCATCTCGTTACGGTTATGTGTATCTTATGAGACACAAGTCGGAAACTTTTGAGAAATTCAAAGAGTTTCGACACGAAGTGGAGAAACAAACAGGGAAGAGTATTAAGACATTACGGTCAGACCGTGGTGGCGAATACTTAAGTTATGAGTTTCAAGATTACTTGAAAGAATATGGTATTCTTTCACAGTGGACTCCTCCTGGAACACCGCAATTAAACGGTGTGTCCGAACGGAGAAACCGCACCTTGTTGGACATGGTAGGTCAATGATGAGTCGCACTGAGCTACCAATATCCTTCTGGGGATACGCATTAAACAGTGCTATACTTATTTTGAATAAGGTACCGTCGAAGTCTGTTGAACAGACTCCATATGAGAAATGGACAGGAAGGAAACCAGGTTTCTCTTTCCTGAAGATTTGGGGATGCTGGGCATATGTTAAACGTTTGGAAGGTACCAAACTTGAACCCAAATCTGATAAATGCCTTTTCGTAGGATATCCTAGGGAAACCAAAGGATATTACTTCTATCACCCACAAGAGAACAAAGTATTTGTTGCTCTACAAGCATTTTTCCTTGAGAAGGATTTTTTAAATGCAGTGGTAAGTGGGAGGAAAGTAGAACTCGATGAAGATCGTAGTGATACTGTTCCTGGCAATGAATCAACGACGGAACAAGAACAGACCGTCCGGGATGAGTCTGTACCACAAACTTCACATACACAAGGACCGCGTAGGTCGGAGAGAGTCAGAACAGTACCTGAGAGGTATGGGTTCCTGATCTCACCTCATGTAGATATTAATCTTATTGAGGATAATGAGCCGGCTACGTATGAGGAAGCGATACAAATATATCGATTCCGCTTTATGGCAAGAAGCCATGAAGTCCGAGATGGATTCCATGTACGCCAACCAAGTTTGGACACTGGTTGATGCACCAGAAGGCGTAAAGCCTATTGGATGCAGATGGATCTTCAAGAAGAAGACCGACATGGATGGCAACGTACAAACGTACAAAGCTAGGCTTGTAGCGAAGGGGTATCGTCAACAATATGGTATTGATTATGACGAAACCTTCTCACCCGTTGCCATGATTAAATCCATTCGGATAATGCTTGCAATAGCTGCATATTTCGATTACGAGATATGGCAGATGGACGTTAAAACCGCTTTCCTTAACGGAAACCTTTTGGAGGATGTTTATATGCAACAGCCTGACGGTTTTATCGTACCTAGACTTGCAAACAAGGTTTGTAAGTTAAATCGATCCATTTATGGATTGAAGCAAGCATCACGGTCATGGAATCAGCGTTTTGATGAGATCATAAAGGAATATGATTTCGTGCAAAACGCAGATGACCCTTGTGTATACAAGAAGGTTAGTGGGAGAGCACTTACTTTTATTGTCCTTTATGTCGACGACGTATTGCTTATAGGCAATGACATTCCCATGCTAACGTCGGTGAAAGCTTGGCTTTCATTAAAATTCTCCATGAAAGATCTGGGAGAAGCAGCCTTTATTCTTGGAATAAAAATCTACCGGGATAGATCTAGAAAGCTGCTTGGACTCTCCCAGAGTACATACATTGATAAAGTGTTGAAGCGATTCAACATGGAACAATCCAAGAGGGGATGGTTCCAATGGTACGTGGTACCTCTCTGTCTAAGGACATGTGTCCTAAGACTCAGGAAGAGAGGGACAACATCGTCGGATATCATCGATGCCATGATGTCACTCATATGCTTTGAGCATGTGCAGTCGCTATCAGGCCGATCCAGGTGAAGGTCACTGGATAGCAGTTAAGAATATCCTTAAGTATCTTAAACGAACTAAGGATGCTTTCTTAATTTATGGAGGTGGAGAACTTGCGGTATCTGGGTATACCGATGCAAGTTTCCAAACCGACAAGGATGACTACAAGTCGCAATCCGGGTACATTTTTTGTTTGAATAACGGAGCAGTGAGCTGGAAATCTTCCAAGCAAGATACTGTTGCCGATTCAACAACAGAAGCGGAGTACATCGCTGCATCTGAAGCAGCAAAGGAGGCAGTTTGGATCCGAAAGTTCCTAATCGGATTAGGAGTAGTTCCGTTAGCAGCTGAGCCCGTTCCATTGTATTGTGACAATAACGGGGCTATAGCACAGGCTAAGGAACCAAGGTCTCATCAACGGTCCAAGCATGTTCTTCGACGTTACCATCTGATTCGGGAGATTATACATCGTGGCGATGTAAAGGTCGAGAAGGTCACATCAGATGACAACATTGCAGATCCGCTGACGAAGGCTGTTCTTCAGCAAGTTTTTGAACGACACATACATAGTTCGGGTATTAGATGCTTGAGTGACTGGCTATAGGCCAAGTGGGAGATTGTTAGACATTATGTCCCATAGCGTCACTGTTTGTAAATGATATTGTATTATTGTACAAAATTAACTATGTGATAATGAAATTGCCTTTTGCCGTTTTGTAATAATTTTACTTTGATTATAAATGGCGAAAGTCCATATGATTAATACTGGATTGAGATGATATGAGACAGTATCAATCCATAAAAGTTTAATCATTAAATATCCCTAGTCGGAGTATTATCGAGATCGGACATCGATAATGCGGAATAGACTAGTATTGCGCTTGTGCACGTTGTGAGGGCACAACGGCATAGTTCTCATATATTTAAGTATTGGATACTTATGCAAGTGCGATAGGAGGTTGTGTTTTACCGATGGTACGGAAAACAGCTTCGCTCTGGATAGACCCCGCGGAATCCCATTGGTAGTATGTCTGCGTGTCTATGGGAGGCCGCATCAGGGTAGGTGTATATGGTCTTAACCTGAGACTTACATCGCTAGTACTTGCGACAATCGGTAAACTTTGGTTTTGGTGGTTGGGGACCCTAACCGGTTCTGTGTACACCTCTTCTGGGTTTATCGAGAATCGTAGTGTACTGGATGTGATGTCAAGATGGAAGTATCGCTTCAGACATATGGAGGTGATGATCACGCAGGACACAGAACTAGTACTCTATAAAAGGTTGCAACCGTCGGGACAATATGACTAGGTCAGGATTGTCCGATTTAAAGAGACTAGTTGCTTGATGTCCGATATATGTTTCGTACGGGGCAGACACATCTCCAGCCCCAGGCCTAGCATGTGATCATCCGATACTGGATCGATGTACGCAATACTACGGTATACTACGCTTGATACAGATCTTATATTCCTATAAGAATATTTCTGGAGAATTGGGTAGGCATGGCGCTTTGCTAGAAGCCAACCTTGTCTTGTAAATCGGTAAGACGTAGTACGAGGTACGTACGTGTTCGGATTATCCGACGACCGTATTTACTGCCAAAATATCCGGAGATCTCTTGGGTCGCTTCCTGAAGATTCACCTATGATATTTGATTCGGAACTTAATTAATCTTGGATTAATTGCGGAGAAACTTTATCTTGGATAAAGTGCCTAATTTAGAGAGAGAACGATTAATTTGGAATTAATCGATAAAATTATTGTATTCGATATAATAATCGAAATTCGATTTCGACGCGAAATTAAAATTAGATTTTAATTCGGGCATACGAGTTAATTTAGAATTAATTCGTTAGCGACGTAAATAATAATTTCGCTAGGCGCAATTATTTATTTAAATTCGATTTAATTAACGTCGCGACGTAAGCTCGGTATTTCGGAAATATCGAACCCGAACGCGTGAGTGGACGTGGGCCCACTTTCATTGGGAAACGTGTGGGCCCACATGACTTGTCATTATATGCATTATTTAATTGATAAGGCATTGCATGGTGATAGTGTGCATTACACTCAAATGTTTTGCATGGAGTTTGAGTGTTTGACACTCTAAGCCATTGCATGGTTGTGTCATAGATTTATTATTAATTTAATAAATTATGGCATAAATATAAATTGATTTTTTGGTAAAAAACAAAAAAATCAATTACAAACACTCTTTCTCTCTCAAATTTCTCTTCTCACATTGCCGTGAACTCCATGGAAGGAAAGGAAGATTTGATCTTCTATTCTCCATTTTTGCTAGCACAAGCAAGGGATCAAAAGAGGTGATAGGGAAACCATCAAAGAGCTTGGAATACAAAAGCTTGGAGCTTCAAGTCTTCTTCCTCCTCTTGGCCGAATCTTCCAACACTTGGAGCTTCCACCATTTGATCATCTTCTTCATCACATAGCTTTGTAAGTATGATTCCGCCATGCTTCAAGTCTTTTTATATATATCATTTATAGTATTTCATATGCTTAATCTTTGTTTGGGACATATTATAGTAACCAACACTCACTCAATCTCTCGAGTCATACACTTCTGAACCTCTTCGGTAACTTTATGATCGCCTCTAGTCATGTCATCCTCAGGTCATGGCCCTTCTCATGTCATGCCCTTCTCAGGTCATGCTCCTCATTATATAATGCCATCTTTTGGTCATGCCATCCTCCTGTCATGCCTCATGATGAGTGGTAATGAAATCAACTATTTTTTCACTCATTTGACCTATATTTTGAATAGTTTTCTTGGTTTTTGTGAATATTTTGATGTGTTTGTGTTATTTTATAGATAAATAAAGTTTCAGGACATACTGGAGGTGATTTGGGGGCCAAAGAGTAAAAACGAACACAAGGGCAAAAATGTCATTTGGACGTCGCGACACCTAACGTGTGCCGGCCTGTGCTAACTTACGCCGCTTCATGCTAAAATACATCATGCCACGTGTCAAAATATGAAAAGTCTGCTAACATGCACCGGATGCTAACGTGCGCCATGCCACATATCAACATCAGAGGAGATTGTAATACACATCTTTTGGAGAGGATGTGCCTTTCAACTTCACCAAAGAATGTTATAAAGCTTTTGAGATCCTAAAACAAAAGCTAGTTTCTTCTGCTCCCATCCTTGTAACAGACTCGAACCTTCCATTTGAGGTAATGTGTGACGCTAGTGATTTTGCTGTAGGTGCAGTTTTGGGACAACGCAAAGTAAAGATTTTCCACACCATTTACTACTCCAACAGAACTTTGAATGAAGCTCAACTCAACTACACAACCACTGAAAAGGAGTTGCTCGTAGTTGTGTATGCTTTTGAAAAATTCTGCTCCTATCTACTGGGTCTCAAAGTGGTGGTCTACACAGATCATTCAGCAATCAAATACTTGATCACGAAGAAATATGCCAAACCCAGATTGATCCGTGGATACTTCTTCTGTAATAATTTGACGTGGAGATCAGAGACAGGAAAGGAACAAAAACCAGGTGACTGATCACTTGTCGAGGCTCGAGAATGGAAAAATAGCTGACAAAAAATTGACAATCAAAGAAACTTTTCCATATGAAAAGCTATTGCCATGAAACAGCATGATGCTCTTTGATATGCTGATTATGTCAATTGCATAGTGTCAGAAAAATGGCTGTTGGAATGGATAACTCAGCAACGAAAAAAGTTCTTCAAAGAAGTCAACAATGTTCTTCAATATTGTCATTCATCACCATATGCGGACAGTTCAGCGAAAAGAAAACTGCAGCCAAATCCTACAATCAGGTTTGTTCTGGCCCACTCTTTTTAAAGATGCTTACATGTTTTCTGTTCAATGTGACAGGTTCCAGAGAACGGGGAATATTTCAAAGAGAAATGAATGACCACTACAAAACATTCTGGAAGTAGAGATATTCGATGTGTGAGGTATTGATTTTATGGACCCTTTTGTGCCATCGTTCGGAAACCTGTACATATTGGTTGTTGTAGACTACATCTCCAAATGGGTTGAAGCAATTGCACTGCCATCCAATGATTCTAAAGTGGTGATCAAATTCCTTAAAAAGAATATTTTCACTCGCTTCGGAACACCTCGGGCTATTATCGGTGATGGTGTCACACATTTCTGCAACAAATATTTCGATGCTATCATATCCAAATACGGAGTTACTCATAAAGTTGACACTACCTACCATCCTCAGTCAAATGGATAGGTTGAAGTTTCAAACAGGGAGATCAAAAGAATCTTGGAAAGAACCGTCGGATCAATAATGAGGGATTGGTCTACAAAATTGGATGATGCATTATGGGCCTCTCGGACAGCTTACAAGACAACCATTGGTATGTCCCCATATCGTATGGTGTTTGGGAAAGCATGCCATCTTCCAGTTGAGCTCGAACACAAGGCGTACTGGGCACTGAAGATGTTGAATCTTGATCTACAAGCTACAGGAGAGAAATGACTTCACCAACTCAACGAATTGGAGGAATTTCATCTACAGGCTTATGAGAATGCCAGATTATACAAGGAAAATACCAAGAAATGGCATGACCGAAAAATAGTGCGCAGATAACTGGAACCAAGACAGCAGGTGTTGTTGTACCATTCAAGGTTAAAACATTTCCCTGGAAATTTGAAATCAAGGTGGTCAGGTCCATTGTGATCACTCAGGTTTTACCATATGGAGCTGTTGAGTTACTGGATCCCAACACCAACGAAACATTCAAGGTTAACAGTCAGCGTGTCAAGCACTACTGGGGAGAATCATTTGAGCGACAAAAAGAAAGTGTCACACTTTCAGATCCAGCCTAATGTTCGAGAAGTCACGTCTAGCTGACGACGTTAAACTTAGCACTTCCAGGGAGGCAACCCATACAATTTATGTATATATTATGATCTGGTGTGTTTTATTTTTGTGTGTTTAATTTTTGCAGGTAAAGTCATTTCACGATAGAAGAAGCTCTCACAAATCTTCACAAGCAATTTCTTTCTCTCCCTCAAAAATCTCTGATGAAAGTCTACAAAGCTTGCTTGGAACGAATGAGACTACTGATGATTAAAGGTATTCCTACTGACATTCGTTGGATTATTAAAGCACGGGTCCGATTGGCAGGTGAGTCCTCTGACTCTTTTATTTCACATCTACCTGGTTTAGGAAGAATCACCTATGCTAAAAAGAGAAGAGCTAAAAGAATGCGTGTATGTTATAAATGTGTTCGCATGTTTTGTGATACTCGTTGTCGTTCTTTAGGAATGGTGTCTGATAACCGTGAAGATAAAATTAATTTCATTAGGGATGGCTTGAGTAAGGAGTCTTTGGATGACATATCTAAAACTCTTGAGACGCATCACAGTGGATATGTGTATCAAGAAATTCACATGTTATATACATAATTCCAAAGAGAAAGACAACAGTTAAGTCTCGTGAATCTGACTCAAAAAGACCATGTTTGCCAATTTTTAAGAAAATTTGATGGGAAGCTTGTCCCTGACGCATAGACGTCAATCTAGCCGTAAATTATTGTAAATATTATATCTTTTTGTCTTCCTAATAATTGTGATTTGTTTTGTTGTTTTCTTTTATTTTCTCCGACAGGATACAGACCATTTTGACCATTCATGATTTACTATTTTGCTACTAATCGTTCTTTGGAAGATACTAGTGCTATTATTACTCACCTATTTTCAGGTGTTATAAATTCAACTCATCTTTGCACTTTTGAAGGCATCCAGATTTGAGAAAAGAAACATACATAAAATGGAAGCTACTTCAAAAAGAAGAGTTGAAAACATATGTGTGTTTTATGGTACTAGTGTTGGTACTAAGCCACAATATGTAGCAGCAGCACAAGAATTGGGATGAGTCATATCTGAGATGAATATGCACCTAGTATATGGCGGAGGTAGTCTTGGACTAATGGGGATCATTTCAAATGCCGGACATGATAGAGGCGGTCAAGTTCTGGGAATCATCCCAAAACCCTTGGCAGAGGCAGATCTTATAAGATCATCAAACGGAGAAGAACTGATCATGCCAGGTATGTCTAAACGACTGGTGGAAATGATTAACCTTGCTTATGCTTTTATTACTTTGCAAGGTGGTTTGGGTACGTTGGAGGAGATTTTTACAGTGCTATCTTGGTCGAACTTGAACATACACCATAAAACAATTGGATTGATCAACACAGAAGGATTTTAAGATTTTCTTTGTGTATTTCTTGATGATGCCCATAGAAATGGATTCATGTCAAAACCTTTAAAAGAACTCATCTTCACTGCCAGAACTGCCCATGATTTAATTGACCAAATTTTAGCCTATGAACCACAAATTGACCCTATCCTTTCACAGATAAAATGGTCCGATGATGATCGTGGTAAAAAGCGTCGGATAAATCTGGATCTTAACCTTAAATTTCCCATTTAGATGTAGAATTTTAGCTAATAAGGTACTATCTTCTAACTCTTCTTCTACTGTTTAAGACATTTGGGACAATGTATCATTTAGGTTCGGGGGTGGGGAATAGTTGATTAGTATCTTGTTTTGTATTTTGTTTTTATTTTTAGTCCAAAATTTTTCAAAAAAATACAAAAACAAAATTGAAAAATTTTACAAAAAAAAAAATAATAATTTTGTTTTTGTGTTTTTAATTTGATTAATCGGGTGAAATTGGTGTGAGATAGTTGTGTAAGGAGTTTCCACTCCTGAGACGTATCTCAAACGTATTTCGGAACAAGTTAATTTTTTTTATTTCCTTTTGAATTATTTATTTTGTGAATTCTCCATAAAATTGACTAAAAATGAATCTTCACATGCTCAGTTGACAGGTATTATCAACATAAATGGTAACATACGGACATGAGCTGTAATTGAAAAGCTTGTAACAATCAGTTCTCTAGTTTAATTGGAGAAAGCATCTCAAAAGGTGATGGGATAAAAAAAAAACAAAAAAAAAACAACGTCTGAGATCCGAGTTATTAAGTCTGTAAGGGTGTTTTAACACCTAGTGCCCTAAAGCAAACTGATTTGGGAGTCACTGACCCAATGCTCGCTACATGGATCAAGGATGTTGTAAAAATATATATATTTGAAGTCTGAGTAATTATGTATGTAGGGGTGTATTAACACCTAGTGCCCTAAAGCCAACTGGTTTGGGAGTCACTGACCCAAAGCTCGCTACATAGACAAAAGATATTGTATATAAATAAAAAAAAATTCAAAAAAGAAAGAAAAAATCAGAAAAATAAGAAAATTTATTCTATTGCTGTAAAAAAGTGTGAATTCTGATAAAACTTTAGGACAAAAATATTACTTTCCTCTAAACTGCACTTGTAATTGTTGTGGGCAAAAATGAGTTGATTAATATTTTGTTAACTGTGTATATGGAAAATGGTAAATATAATTGGAGAATTTACTTATTCGGTAATTTTGAAAGAAAGAAAATAACTAGTAACCTGGAGTAGAAGTTTCACATGCTTAATCACTAACTTCTTTATTCTCTTTTCTCTTGTCTTTTTGCTTTTGTGTGCATTACTTTTACTTTCTTTTTACTTTTGTAAAATATTTGTGGGTATCATTGCTGTAAACCCTCACGAGACTACAACTCATCCACTATGGACACCTAGGGGTTTAAAGGCTTGTTGCATACGCTAAATGCAACCGTGATCCATAAGAAAGTGGCTTAGATTAATTTTATTTTTATGTTATTTTTTTTGTTGTTTTTCTCGAGGACTAGCAAAATGTTAGGTTTGGGGGTGTGATGAGTGGTAAATAAATCACTATTTCCCACTCATTTCAACTAATATTTTGAATAGTTTCTTAAGTTTTGTGAATATTTTGATGTGTTTTGTGTTATTTTATAGATAAAAAAGTTTAAGGACATACTGGAGGTGATTTGAGGACAAAACAGTAAAAAAGGACAACAAATGGCAAAAATGTCATTTGGCGCATCACATGCTAACGTGCCATGTGTCAAAATCTGAAAAGTCTGCTAACATAGGCCGAATGCTAACGTGCACCATGCCACGTGTCAACATCAGAGGAGATCTGCTAACATACACCATGCCACATGTCATCATCCTATGGTGCCGACAATCGCCATGGCCACGTCTCGCCAACATGTCATCCACGTGTCAGCCACGTAGGCGTCCACATCAGCAACATGCCAAGTCAATATGCCACGTGTCTGCCACGTCATCATCACCCAATCATTGCATGCCACGTGTCGCAATCCTATGGTGCCGACAATCCACATCGCCAAGTCAGCACATTATTGAGTTAATCATCCAAAATACCACGTCAGTAGATATGAATCTGATGCAGCCAATCAGCGACTGACACGTGGCAGTATCGGGACGCAAGAACAATTCACACGTCGCGATACGTGAGGCTTATTGACGCCTATAAATTCAGCTCGAAATTTCAGTTTCAAATGTACCTTTCTCTCTGTAATTCTCTGAATAAATAAGGAGTTTGTATCTAGAATTCTTATAAATTTTAGCTTTGTAATTAATTTTAATTACTTTCTGTAATAGTAATTTACTTTCTTTACTTTTTCAGTTTTTACTATTCAGCTATGAGGAGGTAATTTCCCCTACTAGGGTGAAAGGTAAAACTTTTATTACTGTTATTTTGATTAATCTCCCTTAATTATAATATATTCACTATTTAAAATTTGACTTAACAAGGATACCGCAATATTGGTCGGTTGGTAATTAATTATAAACTGGTTTTAACCTGACTAAGCATGGATACCGCCTGGTTGGTCGGTTGGTAATTGCCGCCTATATGGCTGGTTTATGGACAAATAATGATACCGTCTTTATGGTCGGTTGGACTTAATTTGACTTAATTAGGTTACCGCCTTTATGGCTGGTTGGTAATATCACACAAGTTAATATATTATATTAAGGGAGATATCTAAAATAATAGTGATAAAAGTAGATCCTCTAGCCCGAGCATTTTCTTTTATTGTAATTTTCTTTATTTACTTTTCAGCATTTTACTTTACGTCTTTTATTTTATTTAAGTTTTTACTAGCCCTAGTTATGTGACGTAACTAAGTTAGTAATTTGGGGTTGTGATGAATTCCAATATCACCGGTTTATAAGGGGTTATTTTAAAGTTTGGTTAATATAAAGGTTTACTTATAAGTCTTAAACTTAATGCTTCTTGTTAACTGTCCATTAATAAGATTGATCTGGTAAACTTAAATAAACTTGACAAATGAATTTTAGGTTTTAGCCTTAGACTTAATAGCCCACGATCTTTCTTGAGGATAGATAACCCTTTAATAGATTTCCTTACAGTATAGCCATATACCTGTCGGGTGGGGGTAGCCATAATTGGAACTTAATCTTAATAAATACTGGTAATTTGGTTGACACAGACATATGGTTCAATTGTGTTATGTTGGGTATTTGCATCTGACCATCGACAGAGGCTTTTGCATAATTTCGTGTTTCAGGTTAGTAAACCGATATATTACACAAACATGAAATAACCACTTCATCTTTAAAAATATATTGGAGAAATCACAACCCTGGATAGTTTTATAAATTTGAATTTTCCTCAACCTACTTTCGCGCAATTTTATTTTTTTGTTTTTAAGTTTAAAGTAATCACCCAGTCAATCAATCAATCCATTTGATAATTGTAAACATTTAACTTCATAAATTGGTAACAAAAGGTTTTAAGTCCTTGTGGGATCGATATTTTTTATACTACTTGAACGATACATGTGTTTGTATTATACGCGTGTGATTACGAACCGGTCACCTCATCTGCTCATGCTCCTCCTCCCGTCATGCCTTCCTCAAGTCATGTTCATCTTTTTTTCATGCCCTCTTTAGGTCATAATATTCTTCTGGTCATGCTCTCTTCAGGTCATGCTCATCCTCTGGTCATGCTCCTCCTCTGGGCATGCCCTCCTTAGGTCATGCCTTTCTCAAGACCTGCTTATCCTTAGGTCATGCTCTCCATATATCATGCTTGTCCTCTGGTCATCCACCTCATCTGGTCATACACCTCATCTAGTCATGCACTCTCAAGTCATACTCCTCTTATAGTCATACCCACATCAGGTTATGCTCCTTCTCTGGCCATGCGCCTCCGATGATAATCTTCTTCGGTCACTCTCCTCCTCTGGCCGTGATCCTCCTCAATTCTTTCTCCTCCTTAGGTCATGCTCCTCATCTGCTAATACTTTCCTCAAGTCATGCTCTTCCTCTGGTCATGCCCTTCTGAGGTCATGCTCTTCGTTTGGTTATGCTCCTCTGGTCATGCTCTCTTCAGGTCATGCTTTTGCTCTAGTTGTGCTCCTCAAGTCATTCTCCTCCTCTGGTCATGCTCCTCATGTCATGCTCATCTCTGGTAATGCCCCCCTCAAGTCATTCTCTAATTTTTCTCGGGTATGTGTTATAAAAAATCACCATCAACACATATTCCATAGTTCTCGATATCAATGAGTTTGTGAATTGGTGCCGGGAACTTATAAAAAAATTTTGGTTCCCCCTCATACTGATGCTCAACTCCATCGCGTCCATGCTTTGCAGCCCTCCTGAATATTAGCATCAAGTTCATAGCCTTAAACTTGCTCTGACTGAAGATACTCCTATGTTAAAAATATCTTGGACCCATACAACGGGCACCTTCACCAGTGGCTTATGACTCAATCACCATATCCATAGTGCCTCTCTATTTGAAAAAGTTCATACCGTGCCACCTTAGGCTAAATACACTCTTCAAACATGCAGAAATCCTAGATGGAACGATATGTAAATACCTATAAACTAAAAAATAAGCCATGATGGAAAGCTCCATTTCTCGAGCCATTAACATAGTAAGGTCTCAATGGAGAAATTTCAACCCCGAGCCTTTTAATCCTTACGATCTATAAGTTCCACAAAAGGAACAGAAGCCTTATGCACTATGTACCTCCCAATCCAATCACCCCGAGGACCTCTATTAACCATAGGCTATAGATCCCAGAAAAGGTGTAGCAAACGCCACAGTGGCATTATCCCACCCCAAGCTATGAAGACACGAGACAATAATCATCACGGAGGCCCTCAACCAAACATGCCATGTGTTGGGACATGTCATTAGTTTACGATTAATATATTGGCAATCCTATGACATTTTTCATCGGTTCAGTTGGCATCAAACGCTTATTCAAATTACGATCATGTCATGTATTTCGTGTCGAGATTATATATGTAAAAGATTATAGATGTGAATACAAAGTTTCGATTTAAATACATCTGAATTTTTTCCCAATTGAGGTGATGTCATTGGGGATGATCATATCATATAACTGCCATATTTTTTATGTTTCCATAGATTAGTATTTGATACTGATAGTTGGGTGATGGGTCTCACGTTACAATAGCATTAACATGGTAATGCATTTAAGGAACATGAGGAATCACATAAGAGATTATCAGTAGTCAATGATTCGTCGCACAGCCGTACAAGTGTACCACTAGTCCTTTGACTTGAGATATCAAGGCAACCGTCTACATTGAGACGCATTGTTCATTTAAGTATATCACATCATGCTAATTACACTTTGTGATAGAAATCTGCTAGCAATATGTACTTAATGTATGAGGACATGTGATGATCAAGAAGGAATCTGCTGCCACAGATACTGGAAGATGAGATCCTAGGCTGAAATATCATACATGGGGATTAATTCTTCAGCCAAAGCATGCGTCTTCTATAAATGTGTTTTGTGGATACATGAATCCCGTATATGACTAATTCTTTATCCAATGATCGAGTAAAGGTTTGACGAATTCATGGCCCGCACTCGATTGGGAGTCAAAAATAGAGGGACTCTGCTATATGTAAATAAGACTACATGGGTTTATCCGATATATTTTATTCTTCATGTTTCAGGGTCATGACATCTTGCTAGAGGTCACTAATGATCTTGGGAATTTCGATTGCAATGTGTTGTACCAAAGTTATACGAATATGTTTGCATCGACTCATGTCCAACTGAAGGAGAACCCAGGGAGCCACTCACATTAGCTGAATGATTAACGAATTAATTAAATTACTTCGATAAAATATCCAAAGACAATTAATGTTTTATCGGTAATGTGTAAAATATTTCCTTATGTTAACGCGCTAGTACCCACTCACTCGGGAAATATTCTGGTTGTTGGTTTCTATTAAGGTCCCAAGATCAATAATAAGCATGAAACATGTGCGAATACAAATCAATGAAATTGCGAAATACTCACATCGATCGGTTGAGCGATGCTTTGACGAACAAAACTCCAAATACTGCTCCTTGTGCATTCGGCAGTGGCAGTTCATAGCTAACTATTTTTGGCTCGGTTTTGGTCATTCGTCAAGCTCCAAGCTTCGTCGAACGATTCCCGACTCATGGGTGGACTTCCCTATCACCTTCGCATGTCTCTCGAAGTGCTAGCTCTTGTGATTTTTGCCACAAAAACCACACACTCTTGCTTCCTGATGAGCGGAAAATATATCAATATTTACCGCCCCTTTAACTTAATATTTTATTTAGTTTCTCGGGTTTAATGAACTTTTTGATGTGTTTTAGTTTATTTTGCAGATAAAATAATATCGGGTCTCAATGAAATCATTTAGGATGAAATATGGGTCAAATAATGGCAATTATTGGACTTGATATTTTAATTTTGGAGATTGGAAACTTGAAAGGGCGTTTTGACGAAGTGCAGTTTTGGAAATTCCAGTTTTGCGCATCTGTCGTATTTTGGGCATAACGTTTTACTCAGATATCGCATTGAGCTGATTCAAGTTCCAGATTAAAGAAGACTCAAAGATCTACAACTTTTAAAGACAAAATAATTTCGAATTCTGAAGATTTCATGCCCTAAATTGATGAACTATCCAGAAATGTGTGGTGTGTAATTATTAAAAGTCATTATCAATCATTTTCAAAGCAAAATATTAATTAATAAATAATTAATAAAAAATTATCAAATCACCACCCAACAAGATAAGAAATTAGTGGAGCAATTATGGATTTGGTGGAGTAATTAGTGGAGAAATTAATAATGGATTTGGTGGAGAATTTGATGGATGATTTGATGGTGGCAAAATTTTGCCTATAAATACCAAGCCATTTCATTTGTAAAATTCATACTTTCTTCTTTGAAATTCTTAATGAATAAATAAGAAGATTGTATCTAGTTTAATTATTTACAGTTTTTAGTAATTAATTTTCACTTTCGCACTTTCTTTTCTTTACTTTTCAGTTTTTACTTTCCGCAATTTACTTTTACGCACAACATTTTCTTTCTTTACTTTTGCAGTTTTTATTTTTCAAGCAATGAGGAGGTAATTCTCCTTTCCTGGGGTGAAAGGTAAAGCTTTTATTATTACTATTTAGATTAATCTCCCTTAATTATAATATAAAAACTATTTAAAACCTGACTTAAAAAGGGATACCGCTATATTGGTCGGTTGGTAATTAATTATAAATTGGTTTTAACCTGACTTAATATGGATACCGCCTGGTTGGTCGGTTGGTAATTAATTATTAATTTGACTTAATTAGGATACCGCCTAAATGGCTGGTTAGTAATTATCACGCAAAGTTAATATATTA
This sequence comes from Zanthoxylum bungeanum, assembly GCA_019454045.1. Lineage (NCBI taxonomy): Eukaryota > Viridiplantae > Streptophyta > Magnoliopsida > Sapindales > Rutaceae > Zanthoxylum > Zanthoxylum bungeanum. The sequence continues at coordinate 22,132 of SKCR01046331.1, forward strand.
TATTAAGGGAGATATCTAAAATAGTAGTAATAAAAGTTGATCCTCTAACCCCAGCATTCTCTTTTATTATACTTTTACTTTATTTAATTTCAACAATTTACTTTCAGTAATTTATTTTTAATTTATTTTACTTTTTACTTTTTACTTTTTACTTTTTACTTTATTTACTTTTCAGCAATTTACTTTTCAGTATTTAATTTTCAGCAATTTACTTTATGTCTTTTATTTTATTTAAGTTTTTACTACCCGTAAATATGTGTCGTAACTAAGCCAGTTATCTGGGGTTGTGATGAATTTCAATATCGCTGTTTTATAAGGGTTAGATTATAGGTTGGGTAATTTAAAGATTTATTTATTGAGTCTTAATCTTAATGCTTTTTATTAACTGGCCATTAATAAAATGATTAGGTAAACTTAAAATGAACTAGACATAGGGATTTTAAGTTTAAGACCTTAGACTCAATAGCCCACGATCTTCCTTGAGGATAGATAACCCTTTAATAGATTTCCTTACATGATAGGAATATACCTGTCGGGCGGGGGTAGCCATAATTGGAACTCAAACTTAATGAATCTAGGTAATTTGGTTGACATAGACATATGGTTCAGTTGGATTATACTAGGTATTTGTAATTGACCATCGGAAGAGGCTTTTACATAATTTAATGTTCCAGGTTAATAAATCAATATTTTACCCAACTATAAGATAACCACTTCATCTTTTAAATAATATGGAATAAATCACAACCCTGGATAGTTTTTATAATTTGAATTTCCACCAACCTACTTTCGAACCATTTTATTTACTTGTTTTTAAATTTAGAATCGTCACCATTTTAAATCAATCAATCAACTTGTTAGATATTAGTAATCATTTGACCTCATAAAATTAATAGTTTAGATATTAAGTCCTCGTGGGATCGATATTTTTATACTACTTGAACGATACGTGCGCTTGCGTTATACGTGTGTGTTTACGCCGGTCACTTCCCAACTCACTGTTTGACAGAAACCAGTTAGCTAATTTTGCCTCCGTGGGCGTGTGAGAGAGAGAGAGATGAGAGAAAGAGATAGTTGAATTTGGTTAATGGCTAAAGTCTATCTAATACACTAATATGAATTTCAAATTCATTTCATGTGTATTTGGCTTTCAAAAAGTCAAACATTAAAAGCGACACCAACCTCCATCAATCAATCAATCCATCAATCAATCAATTCAAGTGACAAGTTATCACATCACTCAAAGTGACTAATGATTTGACGCTTGATACGACTAACGATATGACGCTTGATTTGACTTGTGTGCTGCACTCGAATTCGAAAAACGAATGCGCTCGCAAATAATCTCGGGCTCGGGTTGCTAATTCCAAATTAACGAACTTTCAGTTGCGACGCAATTAAATGATTATGCCTAGCGTTTCACTATTCACGTCACTAACGAATTAATTCTAAATTAATTCGTTCGCCTGAATTAAAACTAATTTTAATTCCGCGTCGAAATCCAATTTCGTTTAATATATCAAATATATTAATTAATCGATTAATTCCAAATTAATCGTTATCTCTCTTTAATTGATATTTTATCCTAGATAATATATCTCCGCAATTAATCCCAGATTAATTTTCTCTCTCTTCTAATTAATCCCAGATTAATTTATAGTGCGGGTCATATGTCATTGGTGACTCTTTGAGAAGCGACCTATAGATCCCCAGATATGTTGGCAGTAAATTCGGTAGTCTTACTATCCGAACACGTCAGTACCTCGTACTACGTTTATACCGATTTACAAGACAAGGTTGGCCTCTAGCAAAGCGCCATACCTACCCAATTCTCAGGAAATATCCTTACAGGAATAAAGGATCTATATCAGGCGTAGTATACGCAGTATTGCGTATTTCTGTCCAGTATCGGATGATCACGTGCTAGGCCTGGGGCTGGAATTATGTCTGCCCCGTACGAAGCACATGTCAGATGTCTGGTAACTAGTCTCTATAATCGGATAAACATGACCTTGTCATTTTATCCCGATGACTGCAGTACTTAAGAGTACTAGTACCGTATCCTACGTGACCATCATCTCCATATGACTGCAGTGACACTTCCATCTTGACATCACACCCAACACACTACGATTCTCAATATACCTAGCATTGGAGTACAGATAACCTATTAACGCCATGGACGACCGCAACCAAAATATATTGATTGTCGTAAGTATCAGCAGTGCAAGTCTTAGGTTAAGACGAAATACACCTACCCTGATTTCGGACTTCCATAGACAAATAGTCATACTACCAATGGAATTCCGAGGGGGTCTATCCAGAGCGAAGCTATTTCCCGTACCATCGGTAAAACATAACCTCCTATTACACTTGCATGAGTATCATATACACAAATATATGAGAACTATGACATTGTGCCCTCACAACGTGCACAAGTGTAATACTAGTATTTTACGTATTTATCGATGTCCAATCTCGATAATACTCTGATTAGGGATTTTTAATGATTTATCCTGCGTGGACTGATACTGTCTCATATCATTCTCCGTCCAGGAACAAATCATAGGGACCTCCTATCATTTATACATCTATGTTATCTAATAACAAATGATAAGAGTGCAATCTCCTTTGTCACCTAGTTAATTTGTACAACAACACCATGATTTGTACAAATAGTGACGATATGGGTCATAATTGTCCAATAATCTCCCACTTGGCCTATAGCCAGTCACTCGAGTGCTTGACACCCGAACAATGTACGGTTGGCTCAAACTGTTGAGAAATGCTTTCGTCAGCGGATTTGCATGATTATCGTCTGATGCGATTGTAAGAGTTCAATCAAGTCCCAAGGATCACAAACAAAGCATAAAAACGACATATGAACACATCAAAGGAGATGGCGGAATCAACTCACATTGAATTCGGTTTTGATGTTTGAAGAACAAGGTGCGATTTTGATCCTCCATAGAGCTCGGCAGTACCTTCTCCTTGCAGTGGGCTGTGCGATTTGAGTCCTCCTTTAACCTCCAAGAATCGGCCATGCAAGACTCCATTGAAGCTCAAAGCTTCAAGCTTTCCAAGCTCATGAAGACACTTCCCTATCACCTATGTATGCTCAAGGTGTGCTAGCACTTGATTTTTGCCACAAAAATCATTATCTTGCTTCTCCATTTGCTCGGCAGAAAACGCAACAAGAAGAAGAAGAAGAACGGTCCAAGACCGAGAGAGAAGATAGAAGGTTTTGGCTCCATTTTGTGTGAAACAGTGAAGACCAAAAGAGAATTGAGAGAGGGTCACGTGAATGTCAAAAATATATATCCATAAACGTGAACAACAAAGACCAAATAAGTGAGTCACGTGAATGGTAAAAGGAATTGCCAAAAAATCGTGTACATCACATGGTCCAAGAGAGAGAAAATGATTTTTATATACATATATCTTTATTCCATTTACCAAGTAAATGAATAAAATATATATATACACAAGTCCTATCAACTTTCAAACAATCACCTTTCTATATTCACATCATGTCACTTTAATAAAGTGACAACATGTCATATCACATCACTCAAAGTGACAATTGATTTGACGCATGATGTGACTCGCGTGCCACGTTCGAATTCGAAATGCGAACGCGCTCGCAATCACTCTCGGGCTCGGGTTCGCTAATTCCAAATTAACGAATTTTCCGTCGCGTCGTAATTAAATGATTACGCCTAGCGAATTCACTATTCACGTCGCTAACGAATTAATTCTAAATTAATTCGTTCGCCCGAATTAAAATCTAATTTTAATTCCGCGTCGAAATCCAATTTCGATTAATATATCGAATATATTAATTTTATCGATTAATTCCAAATTAATCGTTCTCTCTCTTTAATTAATATTTTATCCCAGATAAAATATCTCCGCTATTAATCCCAGATTAATTTTCTCTCTCATCGAATTAATCCCAGATTAATTCTATCTCTCTCTTCTAATTAATCCCAGATTAATCAAAGTGCGAGTAATACGTCATCGGTGAATCTTCAGGAAGCGACCCATGAGATCTCCGGATAGTTGGCAGTAAATACGATCGTCGGACTATCCGAACACGTAAGTACCTCGTACTACGTTTATATCGATTTACAAGACAAGGTTGGCTTCTAGCAAAGCGCCATGCCTACCCAATTCTCCAGAAATATTCTTACAGGAATATATAGATCTGTATCAAGCGTAGTATACCGTAGTATTGTGTATATCGGCCAGTATCGATAATCACGTGCTAGGGCTGGGGCTGGATAAGTGTCTGCCCCGTCCGAAAACATGTCGGATGTCTGGTAACATAGTCTCTATAATCGGATATACAAGACTGGTCACAATATCCCGATTGGTCGCGCAACACTCAAGAGCACTAGTACCGTATCCTGCGTGACATCATCTCCAAATGACTGAAGTGACACTTCCATCTTGACATCACACCCAATACACTACGACTCTCTGATAAACCCAGAAATGGTTGTACACAGAACCGGTTAAAGCCCCCTACCACCAAGACCAAAGTTTATCGATTATCGTAAGTATTAGCGATGCAAGTCTCAGGTTAAGACTATACACACCTACCTCGATTTCGGCCTCCCATAGACACATAGTCATAATACCAATGGGATTCCGAGGGGTCTATCCAGAGCGAAGCTGTTTCCCGTACCATCGGTTGAAACACGACCTCCTATCGCACTTGCATAAGTATCCAATACTTATATATATGAGAACTATGCCGTTGTGCCCTCACAACGCGCACAAGTGCAATACTAGCCTATTCCGCATTATCGATGTCCAGTCTCGATAATACTACGGCTAGGGATATTTAATGATTAAACCTTCGGGGACTGATACTGTCTCATATCATTCTCAGTCCAGGTACTAATCATAGGGACCTCTCTTCATTTATATATCTATGGTGATCTAATCACAAATGATGAGAGTGCAATTTCTTATTACATAGTTAATTTGCCACAACAACACAATGATCTGTGCAAATAGTGACGCTATGGGTCATATTATCCAACAATCTCCCACTTGGCACATAGCCAGTCACTCGAGTGCCTAACACCCGAACTATGTACAATTCGCTCAAATTGCTGAGGAAAGGTTTTCGTCAGCGGATTTGCTTAATTATCGTTTGACGCGATTTATACGATCATCACATCGCCACGATGTATGATCCGAACGAATCAGATGATATAGAAGTATATATCTGGATCGTCGATGAGACCTTTAATTCTTTAGCCTGTGCTGACGCCTAGCTCAGCTGCTAACAGAACTATATAATCTAATTAGATAATTAGATTTATTATCGATCCAAATGGCTTCTATTGCTGCCTCAGCTGCAGCAATAATCCGCATTTGTTGTTTATTCGGCAACAGTTATCTTGCTAGGAAGATTTCCAGCTCACTGTCCCTGTTATTCAAACTTTATAGTAGCAAGTATTTTAATGGTTTGGAAACTTGCCAGCAGTGATCCCAGTCACTTCAAGTTCTACTTCTCCATAGTTTAAGACAACATCTTTAGTTCTCTCAGATACTAACAGATGTTCTTAATCTTCAATCCAGTGACTATCACTTGGATTGACCCGATTGTGACTCCATATGCTCGAAGCGTATGAGACACCAATACAAGTACATTTTAAATGTACAATTTCTCAGAGAGTGTTACCAACTCCAAATCTAGCCCAGTAGATCTTTTCCTTGAATAAAGGTTGTTACTCCCCAGAATTCTACGGAGAATTTCTATGAAAATATATCTATGAAAGCCAAGCTTTCATCTATGGGAATTTCATCGTCAGTGCCCTCCACTAACCTCCTTATATACACAAGAATTATTTCGTTTTGAGTCAAATCATAAACCATTATGATTATTTCAAAACGTCAGTTCCAAGAACCTTATGCTTGCTTCAATCCAAAGATGGATCGAATAACCCGCAAACCTTGTTTGTCGGTTATACAAAATCATCAGGATGTTGAAAGCATCCTCCAAAAGGTTTCCTTTTCAGGAAAGCGATTTTGATCTGCAACTGACACATTTCATAAATGAAATATGCAGTTATCAACAAGCATCTTCAAAATGGATTTACCATGGCAACAGATAAAAGGTTGAACCGTTATTAACACAATGTTGATAACGATACCTTTCCGTCAAAAGCCTAGCTTTGTACGTTGGTATGTTGCCATCCATGTATGTCTTCCTTGAAGACGTATAATGTACCAATAGGCACAATGCTTTGTGATACAACAACCAGTATCCATAATAGTCGTTATACATGGAATCCATTTCGGACTCATGGCACTTTGCCATAATAGGGAGTCGATACCTCGTATTACTTCCTCATACGTAATCAGTTGGTGTACCTTAAAAGATTAAAATCTTTATGAGGTGAGATCAGAAACCCATACCCCAGGTTGTTTTCTGACTCTCTCTGATCTACGCGGTTTCTTGTGTATTTGAAGATTAATGGTACAGATTCATCATAGATGAATTGTTTGTGTTCCATTAAGGACTTCGCGCTTTGAATAGTATTACTCCGATTTTCATCGAGTATCACTATCCTCCCACTGACCACTGCATATCGGTATTCCTCTCAGGAAAACCGCATGGTGAGCAACAATTACATTGTTCTCATGTGGGATTTATAAGTACTATACTTATGGTTTCCCTTAGGATAACCTATATTGGCACTAATCCAATTTGGGTTCTTAGTTTGGTATCATCCAAACTTTATGCCTGGCATACCCAAATTATCAGGAATGAGAAACCTCGTTTCTTTCCTGTTCATATCCTATATGATATCTGTCAAACAGATTAATGTGGAACCTTATTCTAAATAAGTTTTGCACTGTTAATACATATCCTATTGAAGGAAACAATAGCTCAGAGCGACTCGTGATAAACCTTATCATGTCCAACAAAATTCGGTTTTAGTTCGGACACACCGTCTAACTGACGTGTCTCGTTTAATTGTGTCATAGACAACAATGCCATAAATAAGTCTCTATTGATCAAATCAATTTGAGCTATTTATTTGTCATTTATATGTTTGAGATTTTATTATATTCAAAATATAAATTCTGTTTTTACATCTAATGTATTTATCTCAGTATCATCTTTATATAATAAAACACTTAGTGTTTTGGAATATAAAGGTTCACCCGCCATGGGTTAAACACTGATAAAGAGATAATGTTTCTAGTCAAACTAGTTACATTATAAACAGTTCCTAATTAAGTACACCCCAGGTTAGTTCCTAAACTTAGGTATCTACGGTCGAAACAGCGACTTTCGTCCCGTTTCCGATTCGCAGAGGAATCTCAGCTTGAAGTCAGTATCCTGCTCAAAGCAGATTCTGAATATCAATACATATATTTTATGTACCACACTAAGTATTTAAAATCTAATTTCAATACTAGCTGTGAACATAACTAAGACAAAAATATTTAAAGTTAGAGCCTCGCCCTTTCTTTAATTCCTTCGTGTTTTCCATATCCAAATGGTAGTCACTTTGGGATATGTCAATTATCTTTTTCAATATTTCACAAACCTTTGGCCAAGCCTTGGGTTTCGGAATATCGAAACGATGTGCACCTTGTGCTACATGCCCAATTGCAAACTTTGACTTTTCTCCACTAGAATAGTCAATTAATTCTCCAAGAATTATTAATTGCAATTTTAATACTTTAAATCTAAAGATAGATTTATTATAAGTATATTAATTAAGCATTAAAGTCATCATCACATAAATCTTCCAAAGATTTTATGCTCTACTATTTGCTTAATTTTGGGCGTAACGTATAATAAGTTATTTATCAAATAAAGTAACCTATTATTTATTCCCAATTTGAAAATTAAATCATTTAAAAATTTTTAATCCCAGATTATATTTTAAATATCCAATTTTCAATTTCTTATCTTGATTACAATAGTCCAACTATTTAATCAACGATTAGTGGTACTATATATTTATAATGATTATAATAGTCCAACTATATAATCAAATATAATCCAAATTAATTAACCTCAATTACATTGATTACTATAATCCAATTATAAAATCAACTGTAAACTGAAATTAATTAATTCAAAATATATTGATTAATATAATCCAATTATATATAATCAAATATAATACAGTCCAACTGTTTATTAAAACAACAATTTAAATATTAGTCTAACTAATACTTTGATTAATATGACGAGTAAAATAAAATGAAAAATGAGCGTGTTTAGCGAGTATTCGAACGAATGTTGCAAATTCAATACTTGCCTCCCACTATTTTCGTCGAGTCTCTAACCCTCTGTGGAGTACTCGGGAAACCGTGTTTCCTAGTGGGCTAGGATCCTATTAAATAACACACAACCCTGACTTTGGCCAATAAAAAGCTGTATGCTATTTAACTAGGTAGATCTCACAGATCAATTGGATCTCATCCAATTCCTAGATCCGGTTAGGTGGACATCCAAGTCCGAAACATATGTATAATGTCAATGTATCCATACATTTTCCTAACCCTATCCTTGAATCATCTAGGCCTTGGCTTTGGCCAAAAACAAAACCTAATGATTCCAGTTAAGCTGAACCCATTGACGAGGAAAGTTTTGTAATCAATGTCATGGACAAAAGTGACCTGACTTTGGCCAATAAAAATCACGATTTGGACAAGACACCGATATGCAACAAAACTCTCATGATTCAAGTACATCCTTGATTGACAAAGGTCTTGACTTTGGTCAATAAAAACCAATGCCAACTTCGGATCTTGAACAAGAATAATTCAATGGAAGGATATTTGCTTAATATAAAACGAGGGTTTTTCGCGTGCAAACTGGCTACCAATTTAATTATCTTTGTTAAGGTCTCATCATCATACACCTTAAGCATGCATTCTAAACACATAATAAAGCGAGTATGAAATAAAATAATAATGATATGCGGATGGATATTTTACATTGATCCTAGATCAAATCTCTCACTTTCTCTCTCCGCTAGCACTTGTATTACTTCTACCCGTTACACTACACTTCTAAAGAAACCTCTTTACATGGAGGGGAATAGGTGAGAAGAGAATACAAAGAAATAGGAGATAAGGCTGGACACGCAGGTCCAATTTAATAAATCAAATTTATTACAATTTCCAAAATCGCCCAACCCGACTAATATCCATCCGATATACATTATTCAAACATCACAACCATGTATTCATACAAGCATGTTATCAATCAATCAATCAAATTAATAATCTTGATTATTAGTGATCATCCAATGTTCAAACAAAGATTTGATTTTGTTCGAGTCACAACTCGTATTGCAAACACGTACTCAAAGTACAATTTCTACGAATTAAATTAAATTACATAATTAAATCCAATTTAATACGTATTTAATTCTAATTCATATTTAATTCCAAATTAAATATTACACTTTTATTAACGAACCTTTACGACTTAAATTCCAAATTTAATCGCAACGGGCCTCAAACCCCGATTAACATCTAATGTTTTATTTAATTAAAGTCCAATGGGCTTTTAATTAATTTCTATAAGGCGTGGACTTTTGGTCAACTCGGGTCAAACCGAACAACCAAAATCCAATCCGGGAGTTACCCCATAAGCCTTTAAATTAATTTTGGCCATTAGGCCCAATTAAATAATTAAGGTCCATTAAGCCATAATTGGACCTTTTGGATTCAGTTTTGGGCCTAATTGGATCCAACCAATTTTGCCTAAACCCAACTTTGTTACAACAAAGCCCAAAAGCCCAATTACAAACCTAACAAGCCAATTTCCAAAATCAAGCCAAATTAAGTTAACTTATAAAATTCTAAATTTCACAATTAATTAACCTAAGTGTAATACACAATCAATTACCCAATTAACATTTCTAAAATATCAATTAGCCTAATTAATCATGCACTTTAACAACCAAAAAGTGTCCAACACAATTCAATTAAAATCAAACCCAATTAACATGCTATCAAGTCTCGGCAATTAGGGGTTTTTCAATTCGATTCGGTTTCAATCCAATTGAGTCCACAATCTTAATTTCCCAAATCAATTCAATTCATCCAATGAATTAAAACAACAAAATCACAAAGAATTTCATGTTCTTTAAAATCGGCCAAGCCACTTTAAAAGGGAAAAATGTTCCAAATCAAAATTCAATCCAATTGAACTTCAAAGCAACATTAACCAATTGTTTAAAGTCATCCAATGATCAAACAAAACAAAATTACAAGACATTAGGTTCTTCCAATTTTCGGCCAAGCCTCCAATTTGGGGAAAATTGAATCCAATCCAATTCATGAAATTGATCACACACAATCTCAATTAAACATGTTCTAAGCATACTAAACATCCAATTCAATAAAAACTGCTTAAACACATTTTGCCCAATTTCAAGTTTCATTTCAACCTAAAGAATTGGGGAAAATTGATCTAATCCAATTTTCTTGAAATTGATCATGCACAACTTCAATTCAACCTCATTCAAGCATAATGCATCAAACAATTCAACCAAATCATGCCTAAATCGAGTTTACCCAAATTAAAGTTTGACCAAAATAAGCAAATTGGGGAAAATCAATCCAATTCAATTTTTTTATCAAATTGATTACATACAACTCAAATTCAATCATATATAATCATCCTCAAACAATCAATTAGACAGAATCAAGCCAAAATCAAAAAGCCCCAAATTTGCTCAAGAACCCTAATTCGGTTTTCATGCAATCAAAGCTCTAGATACCATTGTAAGAGTTCAATCAAGTCCAAGGATCACAAACAAAGCATAAAAAACGACATATGAACACATCAAAGGAGATGGCGGAATCAACTCACATTGAATTCGGTTTTGATGTTTGAAGAACAAGGTGCGATTGATCTTCATAGAGCTCGCTAGAGCTCAGCACCATTCTCCCTTGCAGTGGGCTGTTGCGATTTGAGCCTCTTTAACCCTCAAGAATCGGCCATGCAAGACTCCATTGAAGCTCAAAGCTTCAAGCGTTCCAAGCTCATGAAGACACTTCCCTATCACTATGTATGCTCAAGGTGTGCTAGCACTTGATTTTTGCCACAAAAATCATTATCTTGCTTCTCCATTGCTCGGCAGAAAACGCAACAAGAAGAAAGAAGAAGAACGGTCCAAGACCGAGAGAGAAGATAGAAGGTTTTGGCTCCATTTTGTGTGAAACAGTGAAGACCAAAAGAGAATTGAGAGAGGGTCACGTGAATGGTAAAAAATATAATCCATAAACGTGAACAACAAAGACCAAATAAGTGAGTCACGTGAATGGTAAAAGGAATTGCCAAAAAAACGTGTACATCACATGGTCAAGAGAGAGAAAATGATTTTTATATACATATATTTTATTCCATTTACCAAGTAAATGAAATAAAATATATATATACACAAGTCCTATCAACTTTCAAACAATCACCTTTCTATATTCACATCATGTCACTTTAATAAAGTGACAAAATGTCATATCACATTCACTCAAAGTGACAATTGATTTGACGCATGATGTGACTCGCGTGCCACGTTCGAATTCGAAATGCGAACGCGCTCGCAATCACTCTCGGGCTCGGGTTCGCTAATTCCAAATTAACGAATTTTCCGTCGCGTCGTAATTAAATGATTACGCTAGCGAATTCACTATTCACGTCGCTAACGAATTAATTCTAAATTAATTCGTTCGCCCGAATTAAAATCTAATTTTAATTCCGCGTCGAAATCCAATTTCGATTAATATATCGAATATATTAATTTTATCGATTAATTCCAAATTAATCGTTCTCTCTCTTTAATTAATATTTTATCCCAGATAAATATCTCCGTTATTAATCCCAGATTAATTTTCTCTCTCATCGAATTAATCCCAGATTAATTCTATCTCTCTCTTCTAATTAATCCCAGATTAATCAAAGTGCGAGTAATACGTCATCGGTGAATCTTCAGGAAGCGACCCATGAGATCTCCGGATATGTTGGCAGTAAATACGATCGTCGGACTATCCGAACACGTAAGTACCTCGTACTACGTTTATATCGATTTACAAGACAAGGTTGGCTTCTAGCAAAGCGCCATGCCTACCCAATTCTCCAGAAATATTCTTACAGGAATATATAGATCTGTATCAAGCGTAGTATACCGTAGTATTGTGTATATCGGCCCAGTATCGGATAATCACGGCTAGGGCTGGGGCTGGATAAGTGTCTGCCCCGTCCGAAACACATGTCGGATGTCTGGTAACATAGTCTCTATAATCGGATATACATGACCTGGTCACAATATCCCGATTGGTCGCGCAACACTCAAGAGCACTAGTACCGTATCCTGCGTGACATCATCTCCAAATGACTGAAGTGACACTTCCATCTTGACATCACACCCAATACACTACGACTCTCTGATAAACCCAGAAATGGTGTACACAGAACCGGTTAAAGCCCCCTACCACCAAGACCAAAGTTTATCGATTATCGTAAGTATTAGCGATGCAAGTCTCAGGTTAAGACTATACACACTACCTCGATTTCGGCCTCCCATAGACACATAGTCATAATACCAATGGGATTCCGAGGGGTCTATCCAGAGCGAAGCTGTTTCCCATACCATCGGTGAAACACGACCTCCTATCGCACTTGCATAAGTATCCAATACTTATATATATGAGAACTATGCCGTTGTGCCCTCACAAACGCGCACAAGTGCAATACTAGCCTATTCCGCATTATCGATGTCCAGTCTCGATAATACTACGGCTAGGGATATTTAATGATTAAACCTTCGGGGACTGATACTGTCTCATATCATTCTCAGTCCAGGTACTAATCATAGGGACCTCTCTTCATTTATATATCTATGGTGATCTAATCACAAATGATGATGAGAGTGCAATTTCCTTATTACATAGTAATTTGCTACAACAACACAATGATCTGTGCAAATAGTGACGCTATGGGTCATATTATCCAACAGCGATTTATACGATCATCACATCGCCATGATGTATGATCCGAACGGATCAGATGAATATCGAAGTATTTATCTGGATCATTGATGAGACCATTCATTCTTTAGCTTGTGCTCAAGCCTAGCTTAGCTGCTAACAGAATTATATCTAATCTAATTAGATTTTATATCGACCCAGAAGGCTTCTATTGCCGCCTCAGCTGCAGTAATAACCAATATTTGTTGTTTATTCGGTAACAGTATCTTGCTATGAAGATTTCCAGCTCACTGTTCCGTTATTCAAATTGTAAAGTACCTTTTGCGACTTTTAGTCGTCTTTGTCGGTTTAGGAAACTTGCTACAGTGATCCCACTCACTTGAAGTTCTCCTTCTCCACAGATTAAGACAGCATCCTTAGATCTCTCAGATACTAACGGATGTTCTTAACTTCAATACAGTGACTATCACATGGATTGGCCCGTTTGTGAATCCATATCTCCCAAGAATTCCACGGAGAATTATCTCGAAAGCCAAGCTTTCAGCGATTATTATTATGGGAATATCATTTCCAAGAAATGACATATTATCATTATTTTATAGTACAGCATTGTCAGTGCGCTCCCACTACCCCTCTTATATACACAAGAATCATTTCGTTTTGAATTAAATCATAAACTATTTTGATTACATCAAAACGACAATTCCAAGAACCTAATGCTTGCTTCAATCCAAACATGGATCGAATAACCCGCAAACCCTGTTTGCCAGTTTTGTACGACAAAACCGACAGGACGTTTTAAACATCCTCCAAAAGGTTTCCTTTTCAGGAAAGCGATTTTGCCATAAAGCTGACATATTTCACACATGAAACATGCAGCTTCAGTAAGCATTCTCCAAATGGATTTACCGTGGCAACAGGTAAAGGTTGAATCGTAATCAACACAATGTTTATGTTGGTAATTATCTAAGGTCCCAAGATCAAACAAGACATGAAAACATGCGTGAATACACCAATGAAGATAGCGGAATACTTACATTGATCGGTTATGTCGATATGAAGACGAATCATGCCAAAAAACGCACTGCCTTTGTAAGCCCACTGCAGCAGTCCATGCTCACTGTCTTGGCAGTTTCGGGTCTCAAAACGAAGCTCCAAACTCCATCGGATGAGTCCCGCCTCATGGTTGAACCTCCCTACCACCTTCGCAAGACTCGTAAGTGTGCTAGCACTTGATTTCTCACCATGAGAAACCACTCTTAGCTTCCCTATTGCTCACGTTTTTCTGGTTCAAAACCAGTCCCAAAATTCTGTTTTGGGCGTGAGAGGAAGAGAGAAAATGTGAGAGATGAAATTGTGTTTAATTAAAATGATTTACCAAAAATCAATTTATATTTATGCCATAATTTTCATTAAATTAATAATAAAATTATGACACATAACATGCAATGGCTTAGAGTGTCAAACACTCAAACTCCATGCATTGACATTGAGTGCAATGTACACAATCTACATGCAAAGCATTAGAATGACATGTGTCATGTGGGCCCCACACGTTTCCAAATGAAAGTGGGCCCACGTGCACTCACGCGTTCGGGTTCGATATTCCGAAATACCGAGCTTACGTCGCGACGTTAATTCAATCGAATTTAAATAAATAATTGCGCCTGGCGAAATTATTATTTACGTCGCTAACGAATTAATTCTAAATTAACTCGTTTGCCCGAATTAAAATCTAATTTTAATTCCGCGTCGAAATCTAATTTCGTCTAATATATCGAATATATTAATACATCGATTAATTCCGAATTAATCGTTCTCTCTCTTTAGATGACATTTTATCCCGGATAAAACATCTCCGTTATTATCCTAGATTAATTTTCTCTCTCTTCTGTATAATCCCAGATTATTCAAGAGTGCGAGTTGTGCGTCATCGGTGGATTATCGGGAAGCGACCCATGAGATCCCCGGATAATCTGGCAGTAAATACGGTCGTCGGAGTATCCGAATCACGTACGTACCAAGTACTACGTTCTACCGATTTACGAGACAAGGTCGACTCCTAGCAAAGCACCAAGTCTACCCAATCTCCGGACATATCCATTTAAGAATATTAAGATCTGTATCAAGCGTAGTGTACTAATGTATTGTGTATATCGGCCCAGTATCGGATAATCACGTGCTAGGGCTGGGGCTGGATAAGTGTCTGCCCCGTCCGAAACACATATCGGATGTCTGGTAACTAGTCTCTATAATCGGATATTCATGACCTGGTCATAATATCACGATTGGATGCGCATCACTTTAAGAGCACTAATACCGTATCCTGCGTGACATCATCTCCATTATGACTGGAGTGACACTTCCGTCTTGACATCACATCCAATACACTACGATTCTCAATATACCCGGCATTGGCGTACACAGAACCGGTTACAGTCCTAGACGACCTCAACTAAAGTATATCGATTGTCGTAAGCTTAGCGATGTAAGTCTCAGGTTAAGACTATACACACCTACCTTGATTTCGGCCTCCCATAGACACATCGTCATAATACCAATGGGATTCCGAGGGTTCTATCCAGAGCGAAGCTGTTTCCCGTACCATCGGTGAAAAACGACCTCCTATCGCACTTGCATAAGTATCCAATACTTATATATATGAGAACTATGTCGTTGTGCCATCACAACGCGCACAAATGCAATACTAGCCTATTCCGCATTATCGATGTCCAGTCTCGATAATACTACGGCTAGGGATATTTAATGATTAATCCTTCGTTGACTGATACTGTCTCATATCATCTCAATCCAGGAACTAATCATAGGGACCTCTCTTCATTTATATATCTATGGTGATCTAATCACAAATGATGAGAGTGCAATTTCCTTATTACATAGTTAATTTGCTACAACAACACAATGATCTGTGCAAATAGTGACGCTATGGGTCATATTATCCAACAGTTTATAGCGATACCTTTTCGCTAAAAGCCTAGCTTTATACGTTGGTATATTGCCAACCATGTATGTCTTCCTTGAAGACTTATACAGTACCAATAGGCACAATGCCTTGCGGTACATCAACTAGTGTCCAAAATTGTTGATATACATGAAATCCATTACGGATTATATGGCACTTTTCCATAATAGGGAGTCGATACCTTGTATCACTTCCTCAAACGTAGTCAGTTGGTATACCTCAATAAGATGGACATCTTTATGAGGTGAGATCAGAAACCCATATCCCAGGTTGTTTTCTGACTCTCTCTGACTTACGCAGTTCTTGTGTATTCAAAGATTATTGGTAATAGTTTCATCCTTGATGAACTATTTATGTTCCATTAAGATTCGGTGCCTTGAACAGTATTACTCGATTTTCATCGAGTTATACTATCCTCCCATTTACCACTGCATATTGGTATTCCTCTTAGGAAAACCGCATGGGAGCAACAACAATCTAATTGTTCTCAGGGTGAGCTGTATAAGTACTATACTTTGGTATCCCTAGGATAACCTACATTTGGCACTTATCCAATTTGGGTTTTAGTTTGGTATCATCCAAAAATATGCCTAGCATACCCAAATTATCAGGAATATGAAACCCGGTTTCTTTCCCGTTCATATCTAATATGAAATCTGTCTAACAGATTTTTATGGAACCTTATTCAAAATAAGTTCTTGCACTGTTTAAAGCTTATCCGTTGAAGGAAATGGTAGCTCAGAGCGACTCATGATTAACCTTATCATGTCCAACAAAATTCGGTTACTCAGTTCGGACACACCGTCAAATTGACGTGTTCCGGGAGGAGTCCTCATTTGAAAGAATACTTTACTCTTTCAGTATATTAGAAACTTATTTCTTAAGTATTTTCCATTACGGTCTTACCATGACGGTCTAATACTTTAGCCGATCTGTTTGTCTATTTCGTGTCGAAACTATAAAAGTTTCCGATTTGTGTTTCAAAAGAAACACATAACCATAACGCGATGCCATATCCGTAAAGGTCACGAAATATTCATATCCACCTCTAGCCTAGCTAGACATGGGCCCACTTGCTTCACTATGAACTAGGGCTAACAGATCTGTGGCAATTGTACTTTTACCAAGTTAAGGTGTTTTAGGCACTTTGCCCAATAAACTAGATTCGTAGAAATTATTTGAATGGAATCAAATGTGTCCTAGTACCCACTCTTCAAAAGTGCGGATATACGATTCTTATTTTAGATTGTGTCCCAGACAACAATGCCACAAATTAGTTTCTCCTGATAAAATCAGTTTGAGCTGTTTGTTTGTCATGTCATACGTTTGAGATTTAATTTATATTCAAAATATAAATTCTGTTATTCACATCTAATGTGTTTATCTCAATATCATCTTTATATAATGAAACACTTTAGTGTTCTAGAATATAAGGTTCACCCGCAGCGGGTTAAACACTGATATGGAGATAATAATTTCTAGTTACATTATAACAGTTTCCAAATTTAGGTACACACCGAAGGTAGTTCCTAAACTTATGTATCTACGGTTAAAATAGCGACTTGAATCCCGTTTTCAATTGGAAAATAAATCTCAATTGAAGTCAGTATCCTACTCATAGCAGATTCTGAACATCAGTATATATTTATGTACCATACTAAGTATTTAAAATCCAATTTTAATACTAGTAGTGAACATAATCTTGACAAACATATTTGAAGTCGAAGTCTTGCTCGTCTTCAATTCCTTCATTTCTGCTTTGTCCAAACGGCAATCACGCTTCCGCGATCCCATTTGCCACAATTTTGGCAGACATTTTGGGATATGTCATTTATCTTCCCAGAAGATTATAATGATCTGTATTTGCCCTTTTCCATATTCCAGAAGCCTTTGGCCAAGTCATGGGTTTCTAGAATATCGAAGTAAGGTGCGCCTTGCGCTACTTACCTTATTGCAAAGTTTGACTTTATCTCATTGAGAATAGTCATTAATTCTCCAAGAGTTTACTTATTGCAATTTAGTACTTCTAAGATCTAAGTAAAGATTTGTGAAGATCCTTCAATTTCAGTATCATACTTTAAGGATCTAATCCTTAGTTCTGATTCAGAAATTAAGGAGTCTACTGCGACAAGCATAATGGATTAAGCACTAAAGTTATCATCACATTAATCTTCCAAAGATTATGCTCTACTATTTGCTTAATTCCGAGCTTAGGCCTGATATGTTATTTTATCAAAATAAAGTAACTTATTTATATTCCAGGACCATCCTGAAATTTATTCCCGATTTTGAAAATTAAACCATTTAAATACATTTTTCCAAGGATTATGTTTTAAATGTCAATCTTTCAATTTTATCTTGATTTTAATAGTCCAACTATTTAATCAACGATTTCGGTACTATTTATTATAATGATTACAATAGACCAACTATTTAATCAACTATAATTAATAGATATAAAATCAATTATATTGATTACTATAATCCAATTATAAAATCAACTATAAATGAATTGTTTGAATATAGTCCAACTATTAATTAAAACAACATTTTAAATATTAGTCCAACTAACATTTAGTTTATTGACGAATGATATTTGATTTGAGCGCATATGGCAAGTAATTAAACGAGTATTGCAAATTCAATTCTTGCCTCCCACTATTTTTCGGTGAGCCTCTAACCCTCTGTCTAGTACTCGGGAAACCGTGTTTCCTAGTGGGCTATGATCCCGTTAAATATCACACAATCTTGACTTTGGCCAACAAATTGTATGATAATTAACTAGGTAGATCTCTAAGATCGATTGGATCCAATCCAATTCCTAGATCCGGTAGGGGGACATCAAAGTCCGAAATATATATCTTATATATGCCAATACGTCCAATGTATTACCTAACCTTTTTCCTCTGAATCAACTAAGCCTTGGCTTTGGCACAACAAACTTAGTGATCCCAGTTAAGCGCGACCCATTGACCATGGAAAGCTTCGTAATCAATGTCGATGGACAAGAAGTGGTCTTGACTTTGGCCAACAAACCACAACTTGGACAAGACACCAATATGGAACAAAGCTCTCGTGATTCAAACACATCCTCGACGAACAAAGGCCTTGACTTTGGCCAACAAGCCAATGCCAGTCTCGGATCTTGTGTGAGAATCACTCAATGGAAGGAAAGACGCTTAATATTTTGCGAGGGTTTTTCGAGTGCAAATTGGCAACCAATTTATTATCTTTGTTAAGGTATCATCATCATACACCCTTAAACATGCATTCTAAACACATAATAAAGCGCGTATAATAAAATAATAATGATATGCAGATGGATACTTTACACATTGATCCTAGATCAAATCTCTCCCTTTCTCTCTCCCGCTAGCACATGTATTACTTCTACCCGTTACACTACACTTCTAAAGAAATCTCATTTACATTGAGGGGAATAGGTGAAAAGAGAATACAAAGAATAAGGAGGTAATAAGGATGGACACGCAGGTCCAATTAATAAATCAAATTTATTACAACAATTTCTAAAATTGTCTCACCCATCTAATATCCATCTGATATACATTATTCATGCATCGCAACCATGTATTCACACAAGCATGTTATCAATCAATCTAATCAAATTAATTAATCTGATAATTAGTGACCATCCAATGTTCAAACAACGATTTGATTTTGCTCGAGTCAAACTCGTTTTGCGAATAAGTACTCAAAGTACATATTCTCGAATTAAATTAAACTACATAATTAAATCCAATTCAATATGCATTTAATTCTAATTTGCTTATTTAATTCCAAATTAAACACTACACTTTAATTACGAACCTTTACGACTTAAATTCCGAATTTAATCGCTACGGGTCTCAAAGCCCGATTAATATCCAATATTAATTTAATTAAAGTCCAATGAGCTTTTAATTAATTTCTTAAGGCGTGGACTTTTGGTCAACATAGGTCAAACCGAATAACCAAAATCCAATCCGGGAATTACCCCATAAGCCCAGAAATCAATTTTGGCCCATTAGGCCCAATTAAACTTTAAAGGTCCATTAAGTCGCATTTGGGCTTTATGGCTGCGGTTTTGGGCCCAATTGGATCCAACCAATTTTTCCTAAACCCAACTTTGTACAACAAAGCCCAATAAGCCCATTTACAACATAATAAGCCCAAATCCAATTTTAAGGCCCAATTAATTAAATACAAAAAATCCAATTTCACATTTAATTACCTAAAGTGTATATAATGATTAATCACCCAAATTAACATTTCTAAAACATCAATTTATATAATTAATCATGCTCATTTTCATCATCACATGTCCAACACATTTTGATTTAAATCATACCCAATTCACATGCTCAAAGTCTCGGCATTTGTGGGGAAATTATATCCGATTTGGTTTCAATCCAATTAAATCCACAATCGACATAAATCAACATTCTCGAATGATTTCCAACACATCCAATGATCAAAAATCAAAAAATCACCAAGACAAAATAGGGCTAAGGCATTCGGCCAACACAAATTTTGGGCAAAAAATTGATCCAATCCAATTTCATGAAATTGATCCAATCAAACTTCAATTCAACATGTTTTAAGCATACTTAATCATCTAATTCAACCAAATCATGCTTAAAAACATTTTACCCAAATTTTAAGCCCTAAACCTTTTCATGCTCAAACCTTGCTCTAGATGCCATTGTTGGTTTCTATTAAGGTCCCAAGATCAATAATAAGCATGAAACATGTGCGAATCCAAATCAAGGAAGTTACGGAATACTCACATCGATCGATTGAGCGACGCTTTGATGAACAAAACTCCAAATTCTGCTCCTTGTGCATTCGGCAGTGGCAGTTCACAGCTCACTATTTTTGCCTCGGTTTTGGTCCTTCTTCAAGCTCCAAGCTACGTCGAACGATTCCCGGCTCATGGGTGGATCTCTCGGAGTGCTAGCTCTTGTGATTTTTGCCACAAAAACCACACACTCTTGCTTCCCAACTCACGGTTTTGACAGAAACTAGTGAGCTAATTTTGCCTCCTTGGGCGTGTGAGAGAGAGAGATGAGAGAAAAAGAGAGTTGAATTTGGTTGATGGCTAAAGTGTATCTAATACACTAATATGAATTTCAAATTCATTTCATTAGTATTTCGATTTCAAAAAGTCAAACATTAAAAGCCACACCAACCTCCATCAATCAATCAATCCATCAAGTGACAAGTTATCACATCACTCAAAGTAACTAATGATTTGACGCTTGATGCGACTAACAATTTGACGCTTGATTTGACTTGCGTGCCGCACTCGAATTCGAAATGCGAATGCGCTCGCAAATAATCTCGGGCTTGGGTTCGCTATTTCCAAATTAATGAATTTTTCGTTGCGACGCAATTAAATGAATACGCCTAGCGAAATCACTATTCACGTCGCTAACGAATTAATTCGTTCGCCCGAATTAAAATCTAATTTTAATTCCGCGTCGAAATCCAATTTCGTTTAATATATCAAATATATTAATTAATCGATTAATTCCAAATTAATCGTTATCTCTCTTTAATTGATATTTTATCCCAGATAAAATATCTCCGCAATTAATCCCAGATTAATTTTATCTCTCTTCTAATTAATCCCAGATTAATTTAGAATGCGAGTCATACATCATCGGTGAATCTTTGGGAAGCGACCCATGAGATCCTCGGATATGTTGGCAGTAAATTCGGTTGTAGGACTATCCAAACACGTAAGTACCTCGTACTACGTTTATACCGATTTACAAGACAAGGTTGGCCTCTAGCAAAGAGCCATGCCTACCCAATTCTCCGGAAATATGCTTACATGAATAAAGGATCTATATCAGGCGTAATATATGTAGTATTGCGTATTTCTGTCCAGTATCGGATGATCGCGTGCTAGGCCTGGGGCTGGAATTGTGTCTGCCCCGTACGAAGCACATGTCGGATATCTGGTAACTACTCTCTATAATCGGATAAACATGACCTTGTCATTTTATCCCGATGACTATAGTACTTAAGAGTACTAGTACCGTATCCTACGTGACCATCATCTCCATATGACTGGAGTGACACTTCCATTTTGACATCACACCCAACACACTACGATTCTCAATATACCCAACATTGGCATACACAGAACCTGTTAAAGCCCTGGACGACCGCAACCAAAGTATATTGATTGTCGCAAGTCTCAGGTTAAGACCAAATACACCTACCCTGATTTCGGACTTCCATAGACACATAGTCATACTACCAATGGAATTCCGATGGGGTCTATCCAGAGCGAAGCTATTTCCCGTACCATCGGTAAAACACAACTTCCTATTACACTTGCATGAGTATCCTATACCCAAATATATGAGAACTATGTCGTTGTGCCCTCACAATGCGCACAAGTGTAATACTAGTCTTTTACGTATTTATCGATGTCCAATCTCGATAATACTCTGACTAGGGATATTTAATGATTTATCCTTCGTGGACTGATATTGTCTCATATCATTCTCCGTCCAGGAACAAATCATATGGACCTCCTATCATTTATACATCTAGGTGATCTAATCACAAATGATAAGAGTGCAATCTCCTTTGTCACATAGTTAATTTGTACAACAACACCATGATCTGTACAAATAGTAACGATATGGGTCATAATTGTCCAACACTGGTTATTTTAGAAATATTCCAAATATGATTTGTGGACAGTTAAGAGACAAAGAAAATAATTGTAGTTTTTGTCACAAGTAATAATAATTATTAATTAACTAAATATTATTAATTTTTAATTATTATTATTATTTTAGTAATGTAATTTCATTTATTATTATTATTTTAATGTTTATTGGATAAGCATTAGATATGACATTAAATATCCAAGTATTTTGGCATGTGTGGCTAATTGTTAGCCAAATATTATAAGCTTAAACTTTTGACCAAAACATTTACCATTTTTTTATTGCCTCTCTCGGCCTTGTGATGTGGGGATGGTTTTAATTTTGGCAAAGGCCATTTTTGAAATGGAGAGTCCAAGCCACTTTTTAGACCTGGCCATCGGTCCGGTTCGGTTCAGAAGTGGAACCGAACCAGAGGATTCCCGGTTCCACTCTTGTGGAACTAGAACCGAACCGAACCAGATAATTTATGTTCGGTTCCAGTTCCAATTTTTTTCATAATTTTAAAAAATAGAAATTAAATTTTAAAGAAATTTATAATTGAATATTATTATCAAATAAATATAATAAAAAAAATTTATTTATTTGAATTTTAATAAATTAAAATAAAATTTTAAATTAAAAATAAAATAAAATTTTAAATTCCGGTTGGAACCGAACGGTTCCAACGATTTGACTAGGGTGGGAACCTTAACCGAACTGTACGGAATCGGTTCTGGTTCCGATTCAATTTCGGTTCTGAACCGGAATCGTGACAGGGTCTACCATTCTTTATCGAATGAAGAAAGATGAATGAAAGTTGTTTTCATTCATTTTTTGAAAATGGAAATTGAAAAAGGCCATTCTGCCACTTTTTGAAATGGTTTCAAATTAATCATGTGAAAAATTATTTTTCATAAGCTTCAATCATCTCCCAAAATTTATAACCGGAAATTGCTGTAACACCCCAATAATTTCGATGATTATTATGTTATACATGGCATAATTAATGATATAAATCATACTCAAGCATGTATGCGCTTGTGGAATTACATTTCGGGCCTTTGATGAATCCTTTACAGTTTCAATACGAAATTCTTTCCGGTTCTACCCCCGATGCCCCTAAGTATTTGGGCCATAATAATTTCATACGATCACCGATTTTTATGAATTTATGTCCTTGAAAAGATAAGACTAAGGCTATAACTTTCGTATTGGAAATTTTTTCAAATTCGAAGCATGTCAAAAATCATGATAACCGTGGCTACTATAGTAAATTTCGAGAATTGCCTAGATTGAGTGATGTGGCACAATCTTAGCCACTTATTTCATTACAAAAATCAGCCTCTTCCTATAAATAGGGGACTATTCATTCATCCCTCTCAGTTCTCGAAAAACGTGAGCAAGCATTAAGAAGTTCTCTTAAATTTTCTCTCATTCTCACACCATTTTGAAGTAACGAGTGATGATTCCACACACATCTCATGCGAATTATAGACAATAAAGACAGTGTCATAACTTATAGTAGTAAAAAGAAGAAAATAAGCTCGAGCAATGATAAAAATATTAGGTAGACCTAAGCAAGATTCCTTCTCTCCTCAGAAAATTCTTTCAAATAGATCCAATAGCTTTGAGTACCTCATATAGACAGCAAGTTTCCCAAATAATGAATGATAGTCAGAAAGATAAAAGAAACAAAAAATCTGATTTAGTTATGGAAATTCCTAATAGACTTGAGATACCAAAAAGGACGTAGAGATTCTAGACACCCAAACCCAGGCTCGTAAGCAAGTAATATGAATGTCGTAAGGAAAAATGACTAGTTGTCTTAACCAAGGAATCTGATATGGATAAGACCCTAACCTACTCAGATCTTAACCCGTAAGTAATACCAGTTGAGAAAACTATCCTGACGGAGTCTATCTCATACCTATTTTAATATTAGTAATAGACTCTATCAGAATAAAGAATACCAGAACGAGAACGCCTACATCCGTTGAGATGTGAAATTCTTACCATATACTTAGCTAGTATAGGTAAAGATAACGTAAGGAAACACGATGATGGTATATCCTAAAACAGAGATAGAAAATACTGAGAGATAGATCACCTAGAAAACGCCCAAGGAAGTTTCCGAAGCTAGAAAGAAGAGAACCTTTGGGAAGCGATTAATTCCAAATTAATTGTGTTCTCTCTTCTAGTCGAATTAATCCCAGATTAATTCTTTCTCTCATGATTAATCCCAGATTAATTATGTTCGACACAAATGTCATCGGTGAATCTTTAGGAAGCGACCCAAGAGATCTCGGGATATGTTGACATTAAATATGGTTATCGAACCATCCGAACACGTGCATACCCTGTACCACATTCTTACCAATTTACAAGACATGGTTGGCTTATAGTAAAGCACCGTGCCTACCCAATTCTCAAAAAATATTCAACGAGGAATATATAATCTTTATCAGGCATAGTATACTATGTATTGCGTATTACGATCCAGTATCGGATGTCACATGCTAGGCCTAGGGCTGGAATTATGTCTGTCCCGTACGAAGCATATAACAGATCATCAGCAACTAGTCTCTGTAATCGAATTATCATGACCTAGTCATACTATCCCGATAGCTGCAGCATTTAAGAGTATCAGTTTTGTATCCGTGCGTGATCATCATCTCCATATGACTGAAGTGATACTTCGATATTGACATCACACCCAATACACTACGATTCTCAGTATACCCAGAAGAGGCGTACACATAACCTGTTAAAGCTCCGAACGACCAAAACACAAGTATACTGATTGTCGCAAGTATTAACGATGCAAGTCTCAGGTTAAGACCACATACACCTACCCTGATTCGAATTCCCATATACACATTGTCATACTACCAATGGGATCCTGAGGGGTCTATCCAGAGCGAAGCTGTTCCCGGTTCAACGGCTAACAGAACCTCTTATCACACTTGCATAAGTATCCAATACTTAAATATATGAGAACTATGCCGTTAAGCTTCCATAACCCGAACAAGTGTAATACTAGTCTATTCTGCATTATTGATGTCCAGTCTCGACAATACTACGACTAGGGATATTTAAGGATAAAACCTTTCATGGATTAATATTGTCTCATATCTTAATAATCCGGTACTAATCATATGGACTTTTATCTTTTATATATCCAAGTAATACAATTACAAAATGATAAAAGAGCAATTTCCTTTGTCACATAGTTAATTTGTATGAAAACACCATGTCTTTTACAAATAGTGATGTTATGGGTCATAATTGTCCAACAATCTCCCACTTGGCCTATAGCCAATCACTCAAGTGTCCAACACATGAACTATGTACGGATCGTTCAAACTTTTGCTGAGATATCACTTTCGTCAGCAGATATACAAGGTTATCATCTTAAATGATCTTTTCGATCTTAATATCACCACGATGTCTGATCTCACGAATCAGATGAAACCGTCGAGCTACATATTTGGATCATTGATGATACCGTAATTCCTTAGCATGTGATGTAGCCCAGCTCAGCTGCTAACAGAACTACTTCTAATCCAATTAGGAATTTTATAGATCAAAAATATTTCTTTTGCTGCCTCAGCCACAGCAATATGTTTCACTTATGTTGTTGAATTGGCAACAGTATCTTGCTTGGAAGATTTCCAGCTCACAGTTCAGTTATTCAAACAAAATATGTACCCTAATTGTGACTTATAGTCATCTTTATCGGTTTGGAAACTTGCAACGGTGACTGACCGGTGTGAAATCACATGCGTAATACGCAAGCGCACGTATCGTTCAAGTAGTATAAAAAGTATCGATCCCACGAGGACTTAAAACCTAAGCTATTAATTTTTATGAGGCCAAATGATTACTAGTATCTAACAGATTGATTGATTGATTGGCTGATGACTTTAAATTTAAAAACAAGTGAATAAAATTGAGCAAAAGTAGGTTGAGGAAAATTCAAATTTATAAAACTATCCAGGGTTGTGATTTCTTCCAATATCATTTTAAAGATGAAATGGTTATTTAATGTTTGTGTAATATATCGGTTTACTAACCTAGAACACGAAATTATACAAAAGCCTATGTCGATGGTCAGATGCAAATACCCAATTTAACCCAATTGAATCATATGTCTATGTCAACCAAATTACCTGGATTCATTAAGTTTAAGTTCCAATTATGGCTACCCCCTCCCGACAGGTATATGTCTATCCTGTAAGGAAATCTATTAAAGGGTTATCTATCCTTAAGGAAGATCGTGGGCTATTAAGTCTAAGACTGAAACCTAAAATTCCTTTGTCAAGTTTATTTTAGATTTACCAGATCAATCTTATTAATTGCCAGTTAACAAGACGCATTATGCTTAAGACTTAATAAGTAAACCTTTAAATTACCCAAACTATAAAATAACCCCTTATAAACCAGCGATATTAAAATTCATCACAACCCCAGATAACTAACTTAGCTACGACACATATCTAAGGCTAGTAAAAACTCAAAAATAAAAGACAAAAAGTAAAATGCTGAAAAGTAAATGCGGTAAAGTAAATACTGAAAAGTAAAATTACAATAAAATAAAATGCTAGGGTTAAAGGATCTATTTTTACCACTACTATTTTAGATATCTCCCTTAATATAATATATTAACTTGTGATAACAATACCAACCAGCTATATAGGTGGTAACCTGATTAAGTCAAATTAAGTCTGACCCGTCATAAAGGCGGTATCAATATTTGTCCATAAACCAGCCCTATAGGCGGTAAATTACCAACCGACCAACCAGGCGGTATCCATTCTTAGTTAGATTAAAACAAGTTTATAATGGATTGCCAACCGACCAATATAGCGGTATCCTTGATAAGTCAAATTTTAAATAGTGAATATATTATAATTAAGGGAGATTAATCTAAATAGCAGTAATAAAAGTTTTTCCTTTCACCATAGCATGGGGAAGTTACCTCCTCATAGCTGAATAGTAAAAACTGAAAAAGTAAAGAAAGTAAATTATTATTACAGAAAATAACTAAAAATTAATTACAAAACTGAAATTTAAGGAAAACTAGATACAAACTCCTTATTTACATAAGAGAATTCAGAGAGGAAGGTACATCTGAAATCAGAAGAATGAGCTGAATTAATAGACCTCGGTGGTGGTGACCCATCGCGATGTGCAGCTCGCGTCGCGACGCGCGTGATTGGTGACGTGGAATGCGGTGAGCGTGACACGTGGCAATGGATAAGGTGATAAGGTGACACATGACAGAGGCGGCTGTGAGCTGAATGATTGAGCTGACGTGGAAATGATGTGGTGACACGTGGCGATGACGATTGTCGACACCGTAGGATTGTGACACATGGCGCGCTATGATTGGCTGATGATGACGTGGTGGTGACGTGGCAAAGTTGACTCGGTCTTCTGCTGACATGGCGATGATGTGGCTGACACGTGGGGTGACACGTGGCGATGACGATTGTCGGCACCATAAGATGATGACATGTGGCACGACGCACGTTAGCAGATGGGCCGTGATGTTGACATGTGGCACGGCGCACGTTAGCAAAGTGAAACTTCTCAGATTCTGACACGTCATCCCGACGCATGCATCGCGACGTGCCAAATTACTATTTTGCCCTTTTGTGTCCTTTTTCACTGTTTTTGCTCCAAATCACCTCCAGAATGTCCTGAAACTTTATTTATCTACAAAATTACACAAAACACATTAAAATATTCACAAAACTCAAGAATATATACAAAATATTAGGTCAAATGAGTGGGAAATAGTGATATATTTACCACTAATCAGTGAACCCAGTCACCTCAAGTTCTCATTCTCCATAGACTAAGAATGCATCCTTAGTTCATCTAAGATGCTCAAGGATGTTCTTTATATCAATCCAGTGACCATCACCTGGATCGGCCAGATTGTGACTACATATGCTCAAAGCATATGAGACACCAGGTCGCATACATATCATGGCATACATCATCTTGAGTTTTAGGACACATGTCCTTAGATAGAGAGACGCCATGTGACACCGGAAGCAGCCCCTCTTGGACTGATCTATGTTGAATCTCTTCAACACTTTGTCAAAGTACGAGTTCTCAGAGAGTGCCAATAACTTTTAGATCTATCCTAGTATATCTTTATTCCTAGAATAAAGGTTGCCTCTCCCAAGTTTTTCATGGAGAATTTTTAATGAAAGCTAAGCTTTCACCGATTGTAGTATGGGAATGTCATTGCTAAGAAACAATACATCATCAATGTATAGGACAATAAATGACAGTGCGCTCTGACCGGTGTAAACACACACGTATAACGCAAACGCACGTATCATTCAAGTAGTATAAAAATATCGATCCCACGAGGACTTAATTCCTACTATTGTTATTAAATATTGAATCTATTTATTTACAAATATCTAATTAAATGGAGAAGAGAATGATTGTTTGATTGGATGGTTGAATGTGGTTTTCCTCAATTAAAATAAATAAAATAAACGAAAGAAAATACTAAAGAAAATAACAAAAGACTCAAAGATCTAGGGTTGTGAATCTTTCTAATATCATTTAAAAGATGAAGTGGTTATTTCATGTTTGTGTAATAAATCGGTTTACTAACCTGAAACACTAAATTATGCAAAAGCCTATGTCGATGGTCAGACGCAAATACCCAGTTTAACCCAATTGAACCATATGTCTATGTCAACCAAATTATCTGGATTCATTAAGTTTAAGTTCCAATTATGGCTACCCCCGCCCGACATGTATATGTCTATCCCGTAAGGAAATCTATTAAAGGGTTATCTATCCCCAAGGAAGATCATGGGCTATTAAGTCTAAGGCTGAAACCTAAAATCCATATGTTTAGTTCATTTTAGATTTACCACATCAATCTTATTGGTGATCAGAAAACAAGAAGCATTATGCTTAAGACTTAATAAGTAAACCTTTAAATTACCCAAACTATAAAATAACCTCTTATAAATCGGTGATATTAGAAATCATCACAACCCCAGTTAACTAACACATAACTAGGGCTAGTAAAAACTTAAAAGTAAAAGTGCTGAAAAGTAAAAGACATAAAGTAAAAGCTGAAAAGTAAAATAAAATAAAATGCTAAGGTAAAAGGATCATCTTTTACTATTTACTATTTAGATATCTCCCTTAATATAATATATTAACTTGTGATTATTTTACCAACCAGCCATATATGCGATAACCTGATTAAGTCAAATTAAGTCCAATCCAGCCATAAAGGCGGAACCAAAATAAACCTGCCATATAGGCGGTAAGAAAATTTAATTACCAACCGACCAATCTGGCGGTATCCTTGATTAGTCAGGTATAAACCAGATTAAAATGAATTACCAACCGACCAATCTGGCAGTATCCTTTTTAAGTCAATATTTTAAATAGTGAATTTATTATTTTTAAGGGAGATTAATCTAAATAGTAACAGTAAACGAATTACATTTCACCCTAGCTGGGGAAGTTATCTCCTCATGGTGAATAGTAAAAACTGTAAAAAGTAAGAAAGTAAATTACTATTATTACAAAACGTAATTAAAATTATTTACAAAACTAAAAGAAACTAAAAACTAAAAGAAATTAGAGAGAGAAACTCCCTCTTTACATGAAAGAAGTGAGAGAGAATGGTACAACTGAAAATGGAATTTCGCGCTCTATTTATAGGGGTCAGTAGGGGTCGCGCGTCGCGACGCCCAGCTCACATCGCGACGCCAGTTTGGTCGACGTGGCAGCTTCTGGTTCGTCGGTTGAAGATTCTGGATGAGGTGATAAGGTGACAAGTGGCAAGGTGGTTGGGGCTCAATTATTGTGACACGTGGCGGCTTCTGATTGGTCGGTTAGATTCTTATTCGCCACATGTCAGATATGGATAAGAGAGTCAATGATTGATGCTGATGTGTCGCTGACGTGTCGACACATGGTGATTGCATAAAACGACTACAAGTTGTAACAACGGTACTATATAGTTTGAATAACAGAACAGTGAGCTGGAAATCTTCCAAGCAAGATACTGTTACCGAATAAACAAAAAATGCGGTTATTGCTGCAGCTGAGGCAGCAATAGAATCCATTTGGGTCGATAAACAAATCTAATTAGATTAGATATAGTTCTATTAGCAACTGAGCTAGGCTACAACGTAGGCTAAAGAATTAATGGTCTCATCAACGATCCAGATATATACTTCGATATTCATCTGATTCGTTCGGATCATACATCGTGGCGTTGTGATGATCGAATAAATAGCATCAGATGATAATCATGCAAATCCGCTGACAAAAACCTTTCCTCAGCAGTTTGAGCGAACCGTACATAGTTCGGGTGTTAGACACTCGAGTGACTGGCTATAGGCCAAGTGGGAGATTGTTGGACAATTATGACCCATAACGTCACTATTTGTACAGATCATGGTGTTGTTGTACAAATTAACTATGTGACAAAAGAGATTACTCTCTTATCATTTGTGATTAGATCACCAACACATATAAATGATAGGAGGTCCATATGATTTGTTCCTGGATTGAGAATGATATGAGACGGTATCAGTCCATGATGGATAAATCATTAAATATCCCTAGTCAGAGTATTATCGAGATTGGACATTGATAAATGCGTAAAAGACTAGTATTACACTTGTGCGTGTTGTGAGGGCATAACGGCATAGTTCTCATTTATTTGGGTATAAGATGCTCATGCATGTAATAGGAGGTTGTGTTTTACCGATGGTACGGGAAACAGCTTCGCTCTAGATATACCCCCTCAGAATTCCGTTGGTAGTATAATTATGTGTCTATGGAAGTCCGACATCAGGGTAGGTGTATTTGGTCTTAACTTGAGACTTGCACCACTAATACTTACGACAATCAATATACTTTGGTTTTGGTCTTCCAGGGCTTTAACCGGTTTCTGTGTACGCCTATTCTGGGTATATCGAGAATCGTAGTGTGTTGGGTGTGATGTCAAGACGGAAGTATCACTCCAGTCATATGGAGATGATGGTCACGTAGGATACGGTACTGGTTTTCTTAAATGCTGCAGCTATCGGGATATTATGACTAGGTCATGTATATCCGATTATAGAGACTAGTTACCAGACATCCGACATGTGCTTCGTATGGGGCAGACACAATTCCAGCCCCAGACCTAGCACGTGATCATCTGATACTGGATCGATAATACACAATACCGCGTATACTACGCCTGATATAGATCCTTTATTCCTGTAAGGATATTTCTGGAGAATTGGGTAGGCATGGCGCTTTGCTAGAAGCCAACCTTGTCTTTTAAATCGGTATATAAACGTAGTAATAGGTACTTACGTGTTCGGATAGTCCGACGACCGAATTTACTGCCAATATATCCGGGGATCTCATGGGTCGCTTCCCGAAGATTCACCTATGACGTATGACTCACACTTTAATTAATCTGGGACTAATAAGATGAGAGAGAAAATTAATATGGGATAAATTGCGGAGATATTTTATCTCGGATAAAATATCATTTAAAGAGAGATAACGATTAATTTGGAATTAATCGATTAAATAATATATTCGATATATTATATGAAATTGGATTTCGACGCGAAATTAAAATTAGATTTTAATTCGGGCGAACGAGTTAATTTAGAATTAATTCGTTAGCGACGTGAATAGTGATTTCGCTAGGCATAATCATTTAATTGCGTCGCAACGGAAAATTCATTAATTTGGAATTAGCGAACCCGAGCCCGGGATTGTTTGCGAGCGCATTCGCATTTCGAATTCGAGAGCGTCACGCAAGTCAAATCAAGCATCAATTCATTAGTCACATCAAGCGTCAAATCACATGTCACTTTGAGTGATGTGACAATTGATTGATTGATTGATGTGAGTTGATGGAAGTTAATGGCAAGCATTTAATGCTATTTTGGAGCCAAAATTTGTGTGTTGACTTTTGGAAAGCTTTTACACAATTTTTTGGTAAATGTTTATTTTTTGATTTTGGAAATCAAATAAGCTAATACACAACTTCCTTCTCTCTCTTTTGGCTCACGAATTTGGAGCCAATTTTTCTCTCTTCATCTCACGCCCAACAAGGGCATTTCTTCACTGCTTTGGTAGTCCACTGGCGAGAGCCAAGAAGGAAATGGGAAGCAAAGTGCTTGATTTTTGTGGCAAAAATCATGAGAGCTAGCACTCTGAGAGACATATGAAGGTGATAGGGAAGTCCACCCATGAGCTTCGAATCGTTTGACGAAGCTTGGAGCATGACGAAGATGATCCAAATGACCGAAAATTGGGACTGCAAGCAGCTCACTACCGTGAGCAGTAAGGAGGCAGAAAATCATTTTTGTTCATTACCGCGTCGCTCAACTGCTCGATGTAAGTATTCCGCAACTTCATCGTATGTATTTACGTGTGTTTTCTTGCTTTGTATTCGATCCTCGGGGCCGTAGAACTCCAACAAGAATTTCTCCATGAAAGATTTGGAAGAAGCAGCCTACATCATCGGTATTAAGATCTACCGTAATAGATCTAAGAGGTTGTTAGGACTTTCTCAATCTACGTACATAGATAAAGTGTTAAAAGATTCAAAATGGAAGATTCCAAAAGAGGTAATTTACCTATTTGTCATGGAATCAAATTATCTAAGGAGCAATGTCCATATACTCCTTCAGATAGAGAGCGTATGAGAAGGATCCCTTATGCTTCTGTAATAGGATCGATCATGTACGCCATGTTATGTACAAGACCTGATGTCTCTTATGCTCTTAGCATAACGAGCATGTATCAGGCAAATCCTGGTGAGCAACACTGGGCAGCTGTCAAAACAATCCTCAAGTATCTGAGAAGAACTAAGGATGTGTTCTTGACATACGAAGATTTTTCTGAGATGAAAGTCATTGGTACTGTGATGTGAGCTTTCAGACCGATAGGGATGACAGCAGATCACAAACAGGATATTTGTTTACTTTGAATGGCAGACTGTCAGTTGGGAAAGCTCAAAGTAATCAACTACAGCGGACTCCACCACTGAAGCCGAGTATATTACAGCATTTGAGGCAGCTAAAGAAGCAGTCTGGATAAAGAAGTTGATCACGGAGCTGGAAGTGCTTCCCGCGATAAAGAATGGCGTCACGATGTACTGTGACAATACATGCGCCATTGCTCAATCAAATGAACTAAGGTCCCACCAGAAAGCCAAGCATGTACTCAGGCGATTTCATCTCATCAGGGAGATTGTTAAGAGAAAATAAGTTATTATAGAGAAAATACCCACTTAAGATAATCTTACAAATTCTCTAACTAAAGAGCTTACTCAACAGAAGCATGATAGAGACACCCGAGAGTATGGTCTCCAGATTTATACTAGTTGGCTATAGTGCAAGTTGGAGATTGTTAGGGATATGCCATAAACCCAACTTGTGGATGGGCTATATGTATATGTATTTGCAATATTTTCATTAATTAATAAAATGGCAATCTTTATTATACGTGTCTTACATAAATTATATGAATCATCAAACACTGTAATAAAGCCATTGAGTCATAAGATGATGGCTTCCATGCCATATGAGAATCATTACTCTCAAACGTTCCTAGGCATAGTTTTTTGAATAATCTGGGCGTTCACAAAGCGGAGAGACTAGCATGATGATATGATCCGCCCTTAAGTGGGGTAGCTGATCTCATTGGCTACTAGCGGAGATCCGTCCGCTTGGTGTATCACATGGATGCATGAGTTGCTCGTGTCCATTGAACTGATCGCCGAAAGTTTTCACATGGAGTGTTTATCCCATGTGTCTGTGAGAAATTTCATGTATTGATTGTATGACTAGTCCTTAGACTTGAGGTCTTCACAATCTTATGTGTGGATCAATTGACTTTGATATTCTCATTCCCCGGTTTAAAAGATCCGGTCATAAGGGTATGATTGGGTCATTTGTTGAAACACATGAAGTTTGTAAAGATACAACTGAGAATCGCCACTCTCTCGGATAATATTTTCTTATAAGAGTAGTATTCCAGTTCGCGGGTTGATATGTGTGATCAATGCTTGAGACTGTGGCCGCAGCGAAAGAATCATGTGAGATTCTTTGTTAGCACGATTCATGACACTATCAACATCATACTTTTGACTATATGGGTAGACACTCTCCATACCATAGGTCAAACGGTGGGGATTGTTAGACAGTAATGACCCATAGCGTCACTATTTTGTAAATGATATTGTATTATTGTACAAAATTAACTATGTAGTAATGAAATTGCCTTTTACCGTTTTGTAATTTATTTACTTAGAAATATAAATGGTAAAAGTCCCTATGATTAGTTCCGGATTGTGATGATATGAGACAGTATCAATCCATAAAGGTTTAATCATTAAATATCCCTAGTCGTAGCATTATCGAGATTGGACATCGATAATGCGGAATAGACTAGTACTACACTTGTGCATGTTGTGAGGGCACAACGGCATAGTTCTCATATATTTAAGTATTGGATACTTATGCAAGTGCGGTAGGAGGTTGTTTTTTACCGATGGTACGGAAAACAGCTTCGCTCTGGATAGACCCCGCGGAGTCCCATTGGTAGTATGTCTGCGTGTCTATGGGAGTCCGCTTCAGGGTAGGTGCGTATGATCTTAACCTGAGACTGCATCGCTAGTACTTACGACAATCGGTAAAATTTAGGTTGGTGGTCCAGGGCTTTAACGAGTTCTGTGTATATCTCTTCTGAGTTTATCGAGAATCATAGTGTACTGGGTGTGATGTCAAGATGGGAGTATCACTTCAGACATATGGAGATGATGATCGCGAGGGATTCAGAACTAGTACTCTATAATGGTTGCAACCATCGGGATAATATGACTAGGTCAGGATTATCCAATTCAAAGAGACTGGTTGCTTGACATCCGATATGTGTTTCGGACGGGGCAGACACTTATCCAGCCCCAGCCCTAGCATGTGATCATCCGATACTGGTTCGATATACACTATACTACGGTATGCTACGCCTGTTATAGATCTAATATTCCAGTAAGAATATTTC